>BQNB010176433.1:0-13062 GCA_026074375.1 Tanacetum coccineum
ATTTAATTTAAAACATTTAATAAAATGTGTACACTTTAAAACATGAGTTTGGCTCGAACAAGGAACAAAAGACAACATTCCTAAAAATAATAAATTTACGGCCTCAAAGATAATAACGAGATGCGTCAAAGAAATTTACAATGCTCGAAACGGTTAACGAACACGCGGTCAAGCGATGACTCGCGAAACGTCAAAAATAAATATTTTAAATTTCCGTTCGTAATAAAATACGGAAATAATTATTTACGATGAATAAAATTTTAAATGTCGACGTTCGCCCACATGATTTTATAAAATAAATATTATGACGTCAAATTCGCGATCGTCATACGCGTCGTGAAACTCAGGTTGTTACAAAACTCAACTTGGAAAATCTACCGAGCAAATATCAGGGGAGTTTCTCATTCTAATTCTTTTTAATTTCCGTATTTAATGTTTTATCTATACAACGAGGACGTTGTATAATTCAAGTGGAATGGTGGAATTAGAATGTTTACTTGTCCTATTTTTCACACTAAAATGCTTAAATTATGCTCAAATTTTAAAAAAAATTCAAGAAAACTTTTGTGAAATTACTTGATACATAACCCGCACACAATAACCCTTGTTAGATATTGTGAGGATTTAACCTATCCGTTTCTAAATGTTTACCTAAATTCCACAAAATATAAGTGTGCAGGTGATGTTGTAGACTTTAGAACTTGGCTTGGTATATCACTCGAGACCGCAGTGATGAGTACTATGGATTTAGATGGAGTAACTTGTTTAAATTGGTAAATTTTAGGATTACACCCAAAACTCCTTTACATTTTGCTTATTAACTAACTACACCGGTTAGTTAACCCCCGTATAAACCCTTTGTTTACTCTCATTTTAAGAGGAAGATACCCCTAGAACAACCCGTAGAGCCAATCCTTTAGGAAATACACTAATTATTTGTTTCGTTACACCTTTACACCTTAGCCTACCCTGTTAGATTAAGTTTATTTTACAGTTGCTAGTTGCTTAAAGTGTAAAGTTTGTATTTCCTGATGTGTCAAAATTTTCTATCTTTGGTACGGTTGGAAGAATTTGCACATCGCAAATGGGAATGTATATTATAGTAAAAACTCATGTATTTTTACTACCAACGCAATTAATGGTACGTTCGAAGAAGGAAGAATTACCGAAGGAATTATCCAGAATTATTATGATCGTGAAGATGGTGAAATTACACTGGGTTTCGTAGTAGTGTGTAAATAAATCAAAAAAATTAGAAAAATCGCAACAAAAAAAAGAGAAGGAAAGTTTGAAGATAATCTTTTTGCAACTACCGAAGGAATTACACGAAGGATCGATTATTCGTTGATACAAATCGACGATGTAGAGTATTGTATAAAGTGGAAAATATTGCCACTTGTCTTGTAAAGTATGTAAAGTATGAGATGATTAGGAAGTTGACCATTACGGGAACGCCAACTTAGGTTGTTGTTTTTGATCTATGATCAAGACGTTTGTAAATAGTTGTGTCTTTATCATGGTTACGGTCGGGAAAAAGTGTCTAGCAACTTGTATTTTAGACTTAATTTATTTGTTTTGTAATTTTTATTTAACAACAATTTATTTCTCTTTCCTAGTGACTAGCAGCTGGTTTTACGCGAATAAGGATTTGTACGAGCGTGCATGTCTATTCCGTCGTTACGGTCATGTATGCATGTCTTAGCTGCCTTGTTGGTTTATGACTTTTGGTGAAAGTTAGAAGGTTCCTACCCTATATCATTCTTCATCCTAACCGTTGGTCAAATTCAAATGAGGATATGATTGAACACACATGTCTATTCCGTCGTTACGGCCATGTATGTGTACTTCACCTGCCTTGTTAGAGTGGTACTACTGGTGAAAGATTGAAGAATGATCAACCCTAAGCCTTATCATACAAACCCGTATTTACCTTTATAAACTTGTTACTCCTTAGCTTTAGCGGTAGAGATGTGTATCCTTGCTAAGCTTATGATAGAATACTCGTCACGAGTGAGCAATTAAGGGAATTAGTTACATGTTACCACATAAATTAGCTGAGTGATTTGAGTGTTTTCCTCTTCCTATTTCGTGAGGTGTTTGATTGTGTACTTGTAATAGATCAAATAAATGCATTAACGGAAAATATCCTTAGGGATACATTTTTATAAACTTCTAAAGGCTAATACATTTTATAAACTTCTAAAGGCTACTTGAGGACAAGTAGGATTCAAGTGGGGGATATTTGATGACATCAAAAACATGGTCTATTTTATAGCATCATTTATCCTATGTAATAACCCATTTTATATAATTATATGCAAAGATTGTTACTTAAACGTTTTATTTGAGAATTGCAATAACTATGGAGTTACTTGGTGAATATTAGAAATGGGTGATTTAGAGCTTAAACAAAGATATTTTGAAGATTACTATTCTAACAACCAATACGTCGTATCCATCAAGGAAGATACGGCGTATCCGTGCCTGCACCCACCAAAGTACCCACCAAAGGAAAACTTGTTCAATAGCTGTTGTATCGTGGAAGACCAATATGCCGTATTGGTTATTATTGCATGTGATTATTCTTGAAGATATCAAACGTGGGCACTACTCAAGAAACTCATTAGTCATATCCAAAACCTTGGATACGCCGTATCGAACCGACTTCCAGACCCTATAAATACAAAACTCAAAAATGAGTTTTAAGTGAGCTAAATCATATTCTCGATACCTAAACCATAAAAGTCGATTTTCAGAGGAGAAAAAGAGCAGAAGAGGTCTTACAACACATTCCAATCTGTAGAATACAACGTGTAATTTCTTTATACTTGTGTTAATCGTTTTAGTTTTTGGTATCATTCGTTTAAAACTCGGTTAGTTTTACCTCGGCTAAATATTTCTTCTTTATTAATTATGATGTTTGAAGGCTAAGACCTTTGGGTATTAGCCATTATTATGAAATATTGAATGTTTTCGTTTTGTTTCGATCTTGATTTCTTAATTTATCGTTGATTTTATTAATTATGTTTATCACTTCGATACTTGTTACGTGCTTAGTATGCGACCTATCATTCAACGGGGTCTAGTTCTACATATTTAATGCGCTGCAACTTCGGTGTTGTTTGGGCATAGGCTAAGAGTCCGGGATAGCTCTTCATATAGTAAAGCATATAGGTGGAATAAATAGGATCACTAATAATGTTGCTTGATTGAACTGGTTGTACGTAGAAGGTAGTGAGCTTAGTACTACTATAGTTCTTGATCACTTGGTTATAGTTTGGATTATGGACTACCACATAACACAAATTACCGTTAAGCAGTAAGTTGGTAGAGTCTTTATGAGCTAGGGTTCGTACGACATACACGGTGTCATCCTCTAGATGAATTATAATCAATATATAAGGATGCTTTATGCAGATACTTTAATTGTGATAGAATTAATGTGTCTAGGTCTTAGGATGACAGTCTCGCCTAAGTTCTAAGAAATAATATGCCTCTTCGAGATAAGTAATCATTGCACTGAAAAACAACTATTTTTAATGGATTCAATTGAGGTTTATTACAGTTTCTATCATAAGGATCAACCGTTCTTTTATCTTCTGTTAATTTGCTTGGGGTTAAAGTGTCTTGAATTGATTGTAGTCACCAACCAAACCCGTGCCAGTCTCTCAGGCTGAAACCCCCTTTTCAGTCTGGTGAATACGTCGTATCATGTGCATGAATACGCCCTATTGCCAGAACTGACAATAATGTTTTTAAAGTGCATAAAAAGTAAAGACTGATAACGTCCAGACAATCAATACGCCGTATGGTATGGAGCGGATACGCCGTACTGATGTCTGGGAAGACATACTTGATAAAATTAAATAACAATCCGGGTTGTCTCCCGGAAAGCACTTTTGTTTACTGTGAAGTCTTTAAGTTAGATTTTTCTTCTGTTTCTCTTCATTTAGCTCGAGTTATCATCCATCCTTCGTCCATCATGCGAAAGATTTCCTGGTATGCTCGGCATGCATCATTGCTTGTTTTTCCCAAATCGCCGTATTCATTTTATTTAACAGCAACATACTCTTCATCTTGTCCGAATGAATACTTGATCATCTTGAATCTCCTTATATTGCACACCGAAAGTTCATGAGCTTCACATAACTCTTGTCTTTCATCATGAGTTTCATTCTCATATTCTATTTCATCGTGATCGTGGTAGGTAATCTCATGGCTTTCCCATCTTCTCCAACTATCATTGCTTGATTCATCATCACTGATTAAGCCTTCCATGATAGCCTTATTTCTTAAAGCTTGTTCTTTTAGCTCGCTATCCATCAATGCTTCGTACCATTCATAATCTTGGTAATGGAGCGAGTTTCCAACTATGTAAGCTCCAGGTAAGTTTCCTCCATTACAGTATCCATCATTCTTCTAACTACATGTTGGCCATTCCGAACATCCAGTTTTATAATTGAAGGGCTTACAATAATGCTTAACTGGTGTGGGTTCAGTCCAAACTCTAGTGTCAGTCCATGGTTTCTCATCAACCCATGGTATATCTCTGTTCCATTCATAGATCCAATCATCCTTATATTCTTCATAAGTTTTGAATCCCTCAATGTCCTTAGTAAGTAAGTCTGGATCGATTTGCAAAAGATAGTTAAATTCTTTGAAGGCCTTGCACATAGGTGTCTCAAAGTCAAATATATTAGTGTCGATCCTAAAGACTTTAGCAACTTCATCTTCATTATCAGAAAACTCTTCATCCGTGAGCTCAAGTTCATCGCCTCCTCTAATCCAGTAAATCCATAACACTTTCTTTGTATAACGATCCATCGTCTTGTAGTTAAATTTTTTTGACCCCAACCATTCAGTAAATACAACATCAAATGGATCATATCCCGTATCATCATCAGCTTCATGCGACACTTGTTGTTCTGAATCATCATCCTTGTTTGAGTCACATGGGATGTTAGCAACATAAACTTCATATGTGAATAAATCATCATCCATTCCGCTCATCCGGTTGAATTCTTTGTTGAAAACTTCAAGTGATATATCGCAAGCGAGCGAAACATCTTTGTTGTTAAGATCCTCAAGTTTCTCGAACTCTCCTTTGATTACCTTTGTCATTCTTAACTGAAAAATAACCAAAACATTTATCAGTAGAACCTGCGGGAAAAAAGTGTTAAAAAAAATTGAGCTTTAAGTTCGAGAGTGGAAAAGAATTTTATCAGATGATCGATACGCCGTATTCAATTGAACTAAATACGCCGTATTAATCTGTTGAATGAATACGCTGTATTAGACAAAAAGTTGGATACGCCGTATCCAATGGAAGTGGATACGCCGTATCGAGTTATCGACCAGAACAGTGTATTAGGAAAATAATTAAATTAAACACACAAATATACAAGCAAATAATTAAACTAACAAATATACAAAATATACAGAATATACAAGAATAAACACTAATCTAATTAGCACTACTCCTAAGGGTTAGATCTAATGTTAAAAACCAAAATATAAAATAAAATTCAAGATTAAATTTCACTCCCCGGCAACGGCGCCAAAAACTTGATGTGTTGTCGTGTAGGTGTTATTTTATGTATCAAATTTACTATTTCTTTTATGCCGACTATACCTAAAAAATAACACTCTAACGGGCAGTGTACCCGATCGGATGTAGCTTCTTTGGTAAGTAGGGTGTCGATCACTGAGAGTGGAAGTTAACTCTTAATTCTACTGGTATTTTATTTACCTAGGTTTAGTACTAATCTAAACTAATTATTCTAATTAAATCTAATTAAACCTAAACTAATGCAAAGAGGGGGATTTTCAGCCTGAGAGACTGACATGAGTTTGTTTTAATTATCCTAAAATGATGACAAATAACGCACACGAGTTATTAACAAAAGATAGGGAAGAGGTCAAATCTTAAGGAAACATATTAGCCAGTTTAATCTAATAATATGCCTTGATTGTCTATTCATTTAATGATTGTATTAATTCGTTGGTGGTATATCATTCCAAAGTTAGGTGGATCTTCTCCCTAGACTCGAGGTTTATCGCTAGTTAATCCTGTCACAATTAACCTAAACCCGCATAAAGCTCACACCGTTGATTATAATTTATCTAGGAAACTATTTTGGTGGTTATATTGAATCCTAGCTCATAGAGGCTTTACCAACTTACCGCTTAATGGAAATTCATATACTAGTAGTCCACACCCACTACTACATATGGAAACAGGACGTTATGTGTAATCCTAAGTCACCGTCTTATTCTACCTATCCACTTAACCATAGATCGAAACAGGGTTTTCTATTGGTGATCCTATTAGTCTAGCTATATGAATAAGCGTTATATGTTTCTATCTCGAACTCTTAGCCTACACCCAAACAACATCGAAGTTGCAGCGCATTAAATATGTAGGACTATATCTAGTTGAATGATAGGGAAAACACATAATTAAGCACATAAACGAGTATAAAGTGATAAACATAATCAACATACAACGAATAAGGAACAATCGATATAAAGACAAATCAAAACATTATATTATCATAAACATGTCTAATACCTAAAGGTATTAGCCGATAGTCATTGTAACAATACACGAAATCATAGATGAACGATTAAACATAATGCTAACCGAACGCGTATAGTGGAGTGTAGAGATTACAAGAGTTTTCCCATCGATTAGACCACTTTATAGGACTTTCATGGCTTAATAGATCTTTTGAAAATCAGACTTGGTGGTAAAAATCATACCCTAAATCGTATTTAGGATTTGGTATTTATAGACTCTGAAAATTGGTCGATACGGCGTATTGGAACTCAATACAACGTATCGGGGTTGCTTGGCGTGGGCTCCAAGAATAAAATATTCCAAAATTCTTGCGCAGGAATTGGATACGCCATATCTGATTTTTGGATACGGCGTATTGACCAATACGCCATATCCGATTTCTTAGATACGGAGTATTGACCAATACGGAGTATTGGGGTTTTTGGATACAAAGTATTGGTTGAAAATGTGTTTTTCTTGATTTTTGACCAAAGTATCATATACGACGTATCAATGGCGTATTCTTCAAAGTCAGGCAATGGTCTTTAGTTCTTCAAAGTCTTTAGATACGGCGTATGCTTCTATAATGATACGGCGTATTGATGTCAGAATCAACGACTTTCTGAAACTCTTCGTTTATGCTTCAAAACACGTCTTTTCTCCTTCTTTTGCCAACTACTCGATAATTACTACAAATAACAAATACAAACAATTAAGTACCAATTCTTGCAATAATTATAAAAAATAAGTTATTTACATGGGATAAATAATGCTATAAAATAGACGTTATTTGATGTCATTAATAGCATTGATAACAGTCTTTATACTACCTTACCCCTAATATAGTTGATCCCTCTTAAGGTATTTTAATTGCATGTAATATACTCTTAGTAGCCTTGTAATAGTCTTCATACTACCTTACTTGTGCGTTGCCTTAACGGAATATTACGTAGACGGCGGGTTCGTGTAATTTGTTCATGACTTAGAAAATACTTACACAAATCATCACAAGTGTGACAAAGCAACAGGACTAGGAGAAACAAACTAAGGAGTCATGCATGATTAAGTAAATACGCTCGTTTATCATATAAGTTTTCACCAATTAGTTTAGATATTAATTAGTTTAATTAGTTAAAACCAAACCAACCTCTCAAACCATGATTTTATATGATTTCATAAAATATAAAATACAAAAAGAATCTTCTCTCAACCCCGTAGACCTTTGTTAGATCCTTTCGAGCCTTCCCAACATATTCCTCTAGAGAACGATAACAACCCCTGAGTCTTGCATATACTACACTGCAACGATTAGGTGAACTGCCTAGGGGATTGTAAAACTTCTTGTGAAGTCATTACAAACCGCACATCAATAGTATGTCATTTATAAATGATTGAAAAATAGAAAATTAGATTTTTTAAACACAATGGTTCTCGTCGGGAATTATCGAAAATTACCATACCAGAACCGAAACCGAACCGAAGAACTTGGGACGGTTTTCGGTTCTACATTTTCCTTATTTTCGGTTCTCAGTTCTTGCAGTTTCAGTTTCGGCTCGGTTCGGTTCTGGTACCATGGACACCCCTAGTCAACGGTCAAGAACCGGTTTTGACCAAAAACCGGTTCGGTTTGGTTTGAATTTAGAGGGGGAAAACCATGACCGGTGGAAACCGGTTTGGATCTGGTTGGAACCGGTTCGGTTTGAAAAAACCGATTCCAAACCGGTTTTCTTCATATTTTTTTTAATCTGTTAAGCATCAATGGTAGCAGCAAGTTCTTGTTTTTTGTCGATTTTGTGTTTTATACACAATAAACTCAAAACTTCAACTTTTATTTAATTAACTCATAATACATTAAACCTAAAGTACTAGAAACACAAAGCTAATACATTTGAGCGATTTATTCATCGAAAAGTGATATCGTAATTAAGAGCTTGTTTGAGATTGACATCTTCTTTTTCTTCTTCGGAGGACCTAGCGTCGCTAGTAGCTACATCTAGAGCGATTTCTTCATCGGAAATTGAGTGTGCTTCACCCGTTTTCACCTCGACACCGTGTAATTGTTCTTCGTACTCTAGTCCGTCTTTAAGACTTTAAATGTGTTATATACGTTCGGTCACATCTAAGTGATCCTTCAAGCAAATACACATCTCTAAAGATGCCGGTGTAAGTCTTGTTCTTCGTATCGATAATACCCTTCCACTAATAGAAAATTTGAATTCCGAAGCAACCGAAGAAGCTTGTACACTTAGTAAATCTTGGGCCATGACGGCTAGAATGCGAAATTAAGATTCACTTCCTTTCCACCAAGCCAAAATATCAAATTGTTTGACTTCTTCGGGTCCCATAGTATTTATCCAATCGGTTCCAATATATCTCCCATATTCGTTAGTCGATGATTGGTCACTCCTAACCCGTTTAGTGCTTTCTTGTCTTAAATAATGTACATATGTAGCTTTACCCGAATGAAATATATCTTGTAACAATTTTTTAAAATCATTTTTTTATCATAAGTATTTCGGGTTTCGCTTGTCCGTCTTGCACAACAAGGTTTATGATGTGTGCAACACATCGACTATAATTAAATGTTGTTCAAAGGTAGTAGGTATTTTAGTATTAGATTTTTATGGCGCTTGCATTATTACTCGCGTTTTCAAATGAGATTGAAAAAACCTTTTCTTTTAATTTAAACGATTTCATTACATTTTGTAAAATGCGAAATATATTTTGACCCGTGTGAGGATACTCAAAGTTTTCAAAAGCAATCGTACGCTTCATCATTTTCAAAGTTACGAGATCAACCTAATGCGCGGTAACATAAAGGTAAAAACCGCGCAAATCATAAGGAGCCGACCAAACATTGGTTTTTAAGTTTACAATTGTTTTTAAACCTTTTATTAGTTCGGTTTTAGCCTTTTTCCAAGCTTTCATACAATCATGTTCAAGCATAGCACGACTTACTTGAGCATATCGCAGTTGAAGAGTATTTTGAATAACCCTAGTAAACCGAGGGTTGACGAAGTAGTTGAACGGAAAACCTTCTTGAATCACGCTTTGATAATGCGCATTTTATACATATTTCTATATGCGTTATCTGTGATTTTATATATATTTATTGGTTATTATAAGAACTTTTGATACTTAATAGGTTGTATTTGCTACTGTAGGTTCATGGTAGGTGTCGTGGAAGAAAACAGAAGAGTACACGAAGATATGGAGCTTAAACGAAGAAGTAAACTCAAGTTCTAGCTTCCCGACACTTGTTCACTGTTTTGGCCATAACTCGGTCATACGAACTCAGATTAAGTTGATTCAAGTGGCAACGGAAAGAGGAAACAATTAACTACAAATTAGAAAAACGTTCAAGAGCTATAAAGGCCATATGTGTGGTGCACAAACTAAAAAGTGCGGCGAACTTTTCTGCAATTATGACGAATGCTCTTAAATGAGCTTGGCATTCAATGGAGTCCTTTCATATGGTTTCCACCCTTCCTTGTAACGCCTTAATTATACATATTTTTGGCGGCGTTATTTATATAAATTTTATCATTTCTCGTGAACTTTTGATACTTAATAGCATGAATTATGTGCAGGTTCACTTGAAGATGTCCCGAGCTCAAAAAGAACAAAGATCAAGTGTTTATAGTTATTGAGAAGCAAGATAGAAGAAAAGAAAGGACCAAAGCTGAAAAAGTCCTAAAGTACGCCACACATTTCCTTTGTGCACCGCACTTCCTACCAAGTCCAAGAATTAAAGATAATTAAATGAAGTCTGCATTAACTCACCAAGTACGCCGCACAATTTTCTTTGTATGCCGCATATCCTAGCAGCATTAATGAGATTCCCACCGACTTAACCAAAGTACGCCGCACAATATTTCTTGTGCGCCGCACTTCGACCCAATTTCAGCCTATAAATAGAGACGAATTTCACACACTTTTTCAATATCTCAAACTCAATCATCTCTACATTAAACCATTATCATTCCTCCCAATTCCCTCAATCACATTCCACTTCATAAACACTTGAAGTTGAAGATTAAAGATCAAACCACGAAGAATGAAAAAGAAAATCATAATCTTTAGAAGGAATAAAGGTTGCACTACGATTCTATACTTGTTACGGGTAGAGTTTGATCCATATTCTTACCCGGACATAGTATGTTTCTTGTTATTCTTCTTAATTTTGTTATGAACTTCATAGCCAAGAGAGGTTAAATCTCTCATGACTACTCGGTGAAATTAATATAATGAATAAGCGTTTGGTATAATTATGATCTTTTTAGTCTTAAGCTTATGTTAAAATCCTATCGTGTCCAATCTTATCAACTTTGATTGTCAACTTTGATTACATACTCACACCGGTATAGGTCGAAAGACCCGTTGTGATTTATATAGTTTTAAAGATTTGTTTATGATCTTTATCAATTGTGACGAGAAATTTACTTATGTTCTTTGATAAACAAAATAGATTCGATATAATAGTAACTGGATTATTTGAGTGACACATTTGATCGAGTTAGCTAAATATAAGTCTTGAGTTAAACAAGTTAATTTGTGAAAACATTTTCTAACGATAAAACCCTTTTTATAAATTAAAGTCCTAAGTTTAAGATCGTAACTATCACCATTGCTCATGAGTTATATGAAATTATCCGAGTAGTCATCTTTCTCATTATTGAATTCGGTTCAGTTTATTATAAGTCTGTTAAAGTTTATTTTTCATCTGATTATTCGCACACTACGCAAATCCATGTGGTCGACCTGTTCTTACCTAAAAAAATTATACTACATACGTGGGTTATACTTTTACCCGTGTGTTTCCATATAATAAATCATTATTTTCAGTCTTATAAATTTAAAGCTTTTGAAACGCATTAAAGTTTTTGGCGCCGCTGACGGGGATATAAAGTTGTTATGTAATCAAACTTTTAAAATATTTTTTAACATTCCCTCTTTTTCAAAAATCGCTGTATAGTTTTCTGGCAAACTGACCCAAACAAATTCTCCTTTGGATGCATACACGTGCTTCCAACTCTGAACTTGTTGAACCATTACCTGAACCGGAACGAACTCTGAATCGAAGACTTCGTCGACGAAACAGGAGAGTTTGTAGTATTCTAGTAATCTTATGATCAAACCAAGAACAAGAGTGAGATGTGGGTTGTGATGTTAGAGATAGAATGGATGGAAAATAGATGAAGTGTATTATGATGAAATGTTACAAATGGAACAACCAACCCTCTCCAAGGCTAGGAGAGGGTTTATATAGTACATGGATGGCTGGCCCATGGGTTCTAATGGGCTTCCCATGGGTCTTGGGCCAGGCTAGATTACTAATCTAATCATTACATAAACTACGAGCTAAGACTATTACAACTTGGAAGTGACCGACACTTTTCGTGTTTCCAACACTTTAAGCTAGAAATCAACTTGATAATCTATATATTAACTGCTACTGATTTTGGACTTTTTGAAAAAAAAAATTATGACTTAAAGAGCAATTTTACCTAAGCAACTAAGCTAGGAAATGAAAATTAAGGCCTAATCTATATTAAGCTAAATGAAATCTAAAAACCTACTGAAAGATAGAAGCTAAAAATCACTTAAACTAGCTTAATATTGGATCAAAAATACTGCAGTTTAAGACTGCAGTGTGTTCTTACTGATGCACCTTTTCCAAATGACCAAAACCAAAAATACAGGTTACCTTAGTGGTAACTCCTGCATTGCACACTCAAGTGAGTGTGTTCAAACACAATATGAACAAATTTCAAGCTTAAAAAGGCTTGAATCAAAATCTAACAAACTAGCTTAAGGAAATTACCTCCCCTGGTGCTGACACATTTAGATTAAGCCCTAACTTGTAGATTTTGAAAACTATCTTTTGAAAATGCTTTTCCTAATGATCATAAGTGAGAATGAAACTGACTCAAGTGATTTGCACAAAAACTTTTGACTTTTTGAGGTCAAATCAACTAATGCCAAACACCCCTTTATTGTAACAGATTTGATTAAGCTTATTATATTAAGATCTAATTATCTAATTCTAATTACCAGATAACTAACAGCTTTTAACAAGCTTAAAAAACATTTTTCATTAATTAAATAAGCTATATCTAAGAATTTAAGCTAAACTACTTATTTTTGGCTTTTAATGGTTTTAGGACAGAAATGAAACTACAATGATCTAAAGTAATTCAGCCTAAAACAGATTATTAATAAGCACTAATTAACATTACTAAATTCAAATAAGCAGCTAGAAAACAGTTAAGCACAATTAATAAGAAAATAATCAATTCTAAGCTATTTAAGCAATTTTTAAGTAATTCTAAACTAAAAATTTAAGACAGGGAAAGTAAAAGAAAAACTTACAAGTAACTTCAGCTAAACAGAAGCTTCAAGGCTCAATTGAGCTTAATCAACAGCTCTGGCTTATTTACAATAAGCCAGTAATAGTCCTTGAGAGCCCTTCCTTTTTTGGCTCTCCTTCCATGAGTTTCAAA
>BQNB010176434.1:0-11594 GCA_026074375.1 Tanacetum coccineum
AAATTAAAACCCTAAACCCTAAAACGAGCCCTAAACCAACCTGTGACCTATTTGCTTCCATTTTGACCCATTTTAAACCCAAGCACCCATCCTAGCACCTCCACGACCTCACCATGACATCACCAAGTAGCATAGCAACCATCTCCATCACCTCCTTGCTAAAATACTTGGCCTATAAGTTGCAAAATCACCTCCTTGTCTCCTATGTTAGCCGTGGCCTCCAAACACCCCTTAAACACCTTCCACCTTGCTTAGCTACTATTATAGCCTCCCATACTCATCACTAGGCATCCATAGTCATCATACTACAGATCCTAACCCTTAATCTCTAAGAAAACTTGGCCAACAAGGGTCTTAAACCCCTATATAAGCCGAACTCCACACCCCTTTCAAACCACACCTCAAAAACTTATATACTCATCAAGGGAGTTCTAACTCATATCAAGGAAGGTCAAGTGAAGTCCCTAAGCTCAGAATAGAAGCCAAGAAGCAAGAAAAATGAAGCCTTGAAGTCATTACTAGGCGTACGAACCCGAAAACCCCATTTCGACCCATTTTAGCTCAAGTAAGCCTAAGATCTTGTTCCATAAGCTTATATTCTGTATTAGAATGTTCATAATACTCTTAAAATCATATATGAACTCTTGTTTTATGCTTTGAATCCTCAAACCCATGTGTTTTTTTATTAAAACCCTAAAAACGACCCGTTTTGATTTTTTAGCTAACGAATCCTTTTTCTAAACTTTTGTTACGTTAGAACATCTTATTTTAGCTTATTCTAATAAGCTATAACCTGCAAATATCATTTGGAATCCTAAAATAAGCTTGCATGGCTTTTTGGACTTGTTTTGCAAATATTTCCATGCATAGGGGTATATATCGTAACTTTTTGAAATGTTATTACTAAAGGCGGATGTAAAATGTCATTATTATAACAGTATAATTAAGAGACCTATTTTGCCCAAGTTTCAAGTTCATGGTTTATACAATTTTATATCATACATTTATATATACAGGACTAAAGTCGTAAAAGTTTATAAACCAAGGGTATATATTGCCAATTTTGCAAACTTGAAAATATAAAATATTATATTTTTATATAAATTATAAAAATATATATTAATATTATAAAACTCGATTTTATTAAAACCCGACACATTTATCGTTATTAATCATAAATCGACGCATTATTTCGAAGAAACTTAAAAAATTTATCGTATCAGTTTACTTTTAGGGAATTTCATATGAAGGGTTTCATTTGGGTTTTCGTTTTGACGAGTTTGCTGAGTTTATGATTTAAAGTGCCCTGGCTCCTCAAACGATACTACATAGCCTCTGGATTATGATAGCCCGAACAGCGATACAATATTTCCATAATTTAATAAATCAAAGATATACGTTAAGCTTTATAAAGTTTTGAAACATAAACTATCACACTAAGACTTGACATATCACCCCAGGTTATGTGACGAAGCCGTTATTTTCACTTGAAATACTTTTTCCATCAATCAGATTTCCCTATACTGTTAAGGTGAGTTCATAGCCTCGCATTTCATCTTTAGATATTTTTATTAAAACCCGCAAGGGGGATACATGTATAAACCATGAAATACAAGTTGTTTTATAATTTGTATGCTTTCCTGATATATTATTGCTTCTGTTGTCTAAGGTACCTATAAGCGAAAAGAGCCCCACCACCCATGGACCTTTAATCACTTGCGAGTGAACACAATTATTGTGATAGGGCATATCAGGATTTGACGTATCCCCGGTGGTGGTAGCCGGATAGGTAACCAAACGGCAACTATATTTGTATTTCATATGTATTGGCATTAACCTACCTCGGGGGCCATTATCATTCATATATATCATTATTGTAATACACATTCAGTTTGTGTGCCATAGCTTAGACGTAATAATTCACTTTTATTACTGTTTTCTATAATTATTGTACTCATTGCAATTTTACACTATGGGCGTAAACAAACATACCACTGCCTATGATGACTTGTATTCACACTATTTATCATAAACCTATGAATTTCACTCAACCTTTGTGTTAACTTTTTAGCATGTTTATCTCAGATAATTGAGCAACCATGGCACGGAGTGGCACGGACTTGAAGATGGCTAAACTATTATCATTCAAACTTTATGTTTTTATATTTTGGGACCTGTCCTTTTGTAAAACTCTGATGAATAAATGAATGATAACAAAATTTTCCAAAAATGTCTCTTTAAAGTCATTTTCTATGATTATGACTGTTGTACTATGAAGTAATACCCCAGATTAGCTTCCGCTGCTATATATAAAAATGGGAGTGTTACATTACACCCTCTCACACTAAGAAGATTTTTGGAAACATAAGAAGGGTAGGGAAAGGCTTTTCTAGAATGGACACACCCTTATTTCTAACAATGATGGTACAAGCTCAAGAAGAAATGGGTGAAGGTTCAGCAAATCCTACTGATCCCCATCACATACCCACTATTATTCAACCATCAACATCACAACCTCAAAAGAAACAAAAACCTAGGAAGCCTAGAAAGGACATTCAGATATCTCAGTCTAGTGGTCCTACAAGCAATGTAGCAGATGAGGCTGTCAATGAGGAGATGGATGATTGTTTAGCGAGGGCTGCCACTACTGCTACTGGCTTAGATGCAGAGCAGGACAATGGTAACATCAATAAGACCCAATCCAAGGCAACACCTAATGATAACAAGTTACCCTAGGGAACTTGTTCAGGTGGTGGTCTTCAGGGTCAAGAAAACCAGGGGGATACTATTGCTCAAACTAGGTTTAAGAATGTATCTAAAACATCTAATGATTCACTGCTCGCAAGAGTTAACACACCTTGAAGTGATGAGGATAGATTGAAACCCAATGAATTGATGGAATTTTGTACCAAATTGCAACAAAGAGTCATTGACCTAGAGAATACAAAGACTGCTCAAGCTTAGGAGGTTTTATAGTTTGAAAATAAGAGTCAAGAAGTTATGAGAAAAAAGGAGGGTCATGAACGATAAGCTAAAAGATTATACTATGGTTGGTAAATCTGTCTCAGAGATGATTTCATCTGAAGAAGCTTGTTTGGGCTGATCTGGAGGATGCGTCAATCAGGGGAGGACAAATTGATGAATATTTAATAAAAATGCAAGATGACATTGGTTGTTGAATCTTAGGGGAGGTAGGGTGGGGAGAAATGTTTGTACAGGTGTTCTAGATGGTGATGAGGTGTTTTGCAGAATCCTCAAAAAGTCTTACTGTTAAAGATCGTGATTGAAGTGTTGATGAAGTCACTTTGGCTCAAGCACTTACAGCTTTGAAAAGTGCAAAAGTTCAAGAAAAAGCATGGCTCTTGATACCAATTGTAGAATAATCTTAACACAAGTATGGAATGATTTACTTAGAGTTTATGAGAGAGAAAGATGGTTGGATGAACACTTAGAGAGAGAAAAGAAAATGATAATATTAGCTTGATGAAAATGTGAAAAATGAACAACCAACACCCTCTCCAAGCAATGGAGAGGGTTTATATATGCCTAGCTAACCGGCCATGGGTTTATGTTATGGGCTTACATTATAACTTTGGCCCGGTTAGCTTTCTAACTTAACTTAATAACTTACTACGAGCTATGACTAATTACATTGGAAGTGACCGACACTATTTCATATTTCTAATAATCTCCCCCTAAGGGAGGTCACTCCAATTTATAAAAAATTTAAACTTAGCATTCTATGCATTCACTTCTGTCATGAGCTCGTAGTCATTAACTTCAATCATTTATTTGTGATTTGATGTAGTGATCATTGACTTTTGATGTGAGCTTGTTCCTTTATCTTAACATGAATGTGATCTTTGAGCTTCATGAAATCATCAACCAAGCATAATCTCTCGCAATCTTGTAAACTTGGCCATCTCGTGAACTTATGACATCTGGACCGACATGCTCATACCTTTCTTGATTTGATTAATCTTGAAAAGCTTTATTAATGCATCTTTCTCGAATTTCTTTAACTTTAACACTTTGTCGCTTCAAGAAGGACGTATGGTATCGGAGTAGCGAAAGTCTTGAAACATGTACTTGAGCTTTCTTGATGTCTTTATATTTATCGGTCGGGTATGAGCATGTGGCTATGAATCTTGTGAGCCAGCTGGAATCAGGTACCTCCATCACCATCTTTAAATATTCTTTAAATAAAACAGTTAGCAATAAATCAGGGGGACGAATATGGCTTTGTCATTCGCCCATGGTTGGTTGGAGTAACCTTCGAATCCGTGAGGATCGGCCTGTGATCAAGTAGATTCAATTTAAGAAGAATCTCCTTGACATGATTTCTAGCTGAAGTATAGAATCTTTCTAACACATAAGTATCAGATTCATCAAACTCAACATGTTCTCATTATCGGAACATCTCAAAGCAGACAACACGATAAGAGTGAACCAGCGAGTTACTATCTCACCGATTAAAAATAAAAAATAAAAAATTGATTTGAAAATCAATCGACGTGTCACTTGTAAAAGTGGTTTTGTGACACATCGAGAGTGTTAATCATTTCAAAATTCCTCATCAATCGTCAATTCATAACCTGGAACAAGTTTGATTCTTATAGAATCGCACCATCGTTTCTTTCCAGTTGTCACAAGTTTGATTCATATAGAATCGCACAAGTCACCTACCATGAGCTTGTTTGATGTTGGCTCAAGCAGGATTTCCATCTTCATAGTGATTGAAATCACTTGGATGTTCTGGCAAAATCACAAGGATAATGCGTAGGACTCTTAATACGTTAACTTGTTATTCACATTGTGTGACTTAGCAAGCATGATTTGACAAGTGTCCTAATGAGATATATGGATGATCTCTTTTGGCTCTAGACTCAATAGTGCACTTTATTTTTAGTGATCGGAGGCTGGAGCAGACTGCCACCTTTTCAATATCAACCAATCAGGTGTGAAGGTCGACAAAAATGTGTGTAATCTCCCATGAGAAATTAACATGGTCTGTTAGAGACCTTGAGTGGTAGGGAGGGTTATGCTAAGGAGTCCTAGGTCATGACTGTCTTCAATGTTAAGACAACACTTAGTGTTCCAACACGATTATGTATTCGACCCCGGTCTTCTGCCTAAGTGTATGGAGGGCTTCTTTTTTTTCAACCTTTATCCTTTACATTCTTTTTCATTCTTCAACCCTTCAATGCTTACCAGACTTCATAACTAAACACTTGTTGGTTGTTCTAGTGTTAGCTCCATCTCAGTCGGCATTATTCCTGATTCTCACTTTTTCTCCTTTTGTATCATACCTAAGGACTTCTACACTAACTAGTGGATATCCCTGGGTAGATCCCTCCGGTTCTGGTTGGATCATGGGATTTGAATACCTATGTCTAACCACCTTATAACTCCATAAATTTAAGTACATGGTCGGGTCATTAGGGGTATCTTCATCACAATCAAAACAAATCATGAAAAATTCAATCAATGTGTTTGATATAAATATCAAAAGATTTTACTTTGAGAGTTATCACTTACTAAAGTACCCTTATACATGTGCACCATAATTGCTAGTACATGCTAAAGTTAGTGCCATTGAGTCCATTTTATATGACCACATGTCAATATAATTTATTTAGTTTAATCACATTTTCTCCTCTTATCCAAAATCTTAATTCCTTGATATTTTGGATATCAATTGATTAAATGTTCGAGGATAAGATGTTACATAATCAATATAAGGAACATTTTAATGCTCCCACTCAAATTTTGAGGGTATATAAGACTGTATTGAGTATAATAATTTGAAAATTTTTGAAATTTACTAGAAATTCTGAAAATTTATATCGAGCACACCTTATTTTTTTAACAAATGGTCTTACACCTCATATATATACAAATGCACAAGTTTATGATATACGAAATGACCTTTAAGTTAAGAATATAATATGACAAAGTCATATTGTTCTTTGCAGCAATCTGAGGTCAGTTCTGTAGAGTCTACCACTGATGAATTTCTCTAAACTCCTCATCATCCTTCTTTCCTACAGCAGCTTATTGATGTCTTTGATCATGAAATGAGCTCTTTTATTTTCCAAGTTTCTCCACCTTCTCTTTGGCAAGTACGTCATGTCGATATTCTTTGTTATGTCTTCGAGCGAAGTAAGAAGACTGGTTAACATGCCATCACTGAACTTGTATAGTTCGTTGGTGTGTATCAACTGTTCTCTTCCTGATGTCATTGACATAAATGTAATCCATTGAGGGTCTTTGTTTGGAGTGTACGAGTGCCTTTTTCTGAGATTTAGGCTTTAACTAACCAAACTTCTTGTGTACATTCATAATGCAATTGCGAAGTCAACAACATCATCCCCTAACAGATTTGTGAGCCGATTCTAAACCACTAGAATTAACATATCCTTGATATCGTTGATCCGAAGTCGTAGAAAGTCACCTTCCTTGAATATGTATAAGTCATTATCATCTCTTCTTACTACAATCTCTTCCAAGTACCCGTGTCCATATTTCCTCATTACCGAGACATGAGTGACAACTAGAATCCGTTTTGTAGAATACTATTCTTTTTGATTGCATCACCTCTTGCAAAAGCATTGAGGACTTAGTTGTTTCTCCAGTGTTGTTATATCACCAATTACAGATATACTTATCATAAGCAACTTTAACTGGACTCCATATGTTTGGAACCATGTCTTCAATGCCAGGTAGATCATACTGAGCGGCTTTTGTCTTGGTAGTAGACGTCATGTACGTCATAGTCAAGATTCCTCCTTGATGATACTTGAGATCATTGTTGATGAAGAATTCAAATGGTCTCTTTGACGTTTTCCACTCTTAATCAAAGGAAGGGGTTTGGAAAGATCATATGGATAGTCACCGCCTTCAGGATTTTCCCAATCAAGCTTTACAGAAAGAGCCTTGTAGCATTCTTCAAAATCATATTCTAACTTAACATAATTAGAGCGTGTACCTTTGAGTAGTCTGAATGCTGGTCCTAGTAGGATTTCTTGAGTTAAATTCTCAATTTTTAGCCCATTCAAGATGTACCCAGATAAGTCTATTGGAGTGCTTATCAATTCATCAAAGTCTTTCAACGATTTATCAGTAGAAGTAGAAGCTGCTAGAGTCATCAACCAATTTTGAGTTGGAGCTTCCTTAGTCGTCTTGCCAATATTCCAGTCTAGGTCAGTAGGTTCTTGAGGTGGTGTAGGTTTCTTGAACTAGTCACGTCTAGAAGCAGTCTCATCCCTTGGTTCATATTCATTATCACCCAGATTTCCTTCTTGATCTTGCGGCTAGTCTGAGTCTGCAACCTCAAACACTGGTTCCTCTGATTGAACAGACTTTCCAGAAGATTTTGGTTGAGACTTGGTGCCTTTGGAAGAGCCAGACGTTGAATCTTTCTTTTTCTGTTCAGTGGTTGGTTCTGTATCTTTGCTTAGCTTTCTCTTCTTTAACCCTCGGCCTGATCCAGCGGAAGAGTCTTCATATTTATCCTTGTCTTTTTGGCCACGCTTCAATGAAAATACATCATAAGAATAGAAGAAATCTATGTCGAGAGCGTACGATTTTTTCAAACCATCATAGCAATCTCGGTGTTCAAGAGCCGCCAGATATGACTCACTTTTCTCCATCTTGTCGAGAAGAATCTTCTTTAATTCAAATTCAGTAAGTTTTGAAGCAGCTTCATAAGTAGACTGTGGTTGAGAAGACGCCTTTGCTAGAGTAACTTCATCATGTGATTCTTTAATCAACTTTTCGATCATAGGTGGAGCGAAGTTAGACACTTCTTGGGGCAGAATCTGAGGCAGCTAATCTTTTACTTGTTCTTTGATTCTTGCCGTGAGAGACTCTGAAAGGAAGTTCATGAATTCTTATATGGTTTCTCCCAACCTTGTATCTAGATGACTTTCAACTAAATATGTTACTTGAGTGTGTAGATCGTCTTTCTTAAGATCAACAACTTCTTTTTCCAATGATGTGATTCTATCGTTGAATCAAAAGACTGATGAGAAATCAGGAAGATTAGATAAAGGATTTGTAGTTTCAATTATCGGTGGAGGAGTGGGTGTAGTTTGTATTGGTGTAGGAGTGAAGGTGTGTGATGATTGAGGAATGTTTGTGAAAACTAGTGATGATTCAGGGATAACTAAAACTGGTATTGTAAGGAGAGTGGGTACTTGAGTTCTAGGGACTTCATGGTGGACATGACCATCTAGTGGAGACACTATTTCTGCATCAGTTTGAGGAATATCTGAAAAATTTAAGAATTTAGATGCCAAGTCGGATGGGCAAGAAGAACTAGTAACAAGGACTTCTGTCTTCTTTGGAACATTAGAAATTGTCACATGGGCATCTTCAACAACTTGTTCTTGAGTAGTCTCCAAATTTTCATTCCCTTGTTGAGCTTCAAACATTCCAGCATCATTACCCTCACCTTGAATAATTCCTGTAGCAGTCTCAGTGGGTTTTTCTAATCTTGCATCTGCATCATCATCAAATTGGTTGGTAGTATCATCCATTCCTTGTTCTTCATCACATCATCTTCAGATTTATTTTCTTGATCAAAATCTTCTTTTTCTTGATCATCATCGTTAGATTCTTCATCTTGCTTCGAATCCAATTCATGCTCATCACTATCATTCTCTTGCTTACTGCTTTCACCACTTGAATCTTGTTCGTTATTGCTGTCGTCTTCATCATTACCCCAAGACTTAGATTCACTCTCAGAAGAGTCATCATTGGTAACATCGGTAACCCATGGTTTATCACCAGTTCCTTCACTTGTGACAGTAGGAGTAATCTTTTCAACACTTGGTGGTTTCTCTACAATCATACCAGAACCACTAGGATGAGTCTTGTGAAAGTCCCTTAAGCTTTTCTTTCTTGCTTCCTTCATTTGAGCTTTTTTAGACAGTGCTACTTCAGACAACAACTCCATTCCTTTTCCATGAGCTACATCCACCTTTTCCTTTTCCTTTCTTTTTGACTTTGTTTCCACATGAGGCTCTTTGATGACGATACCTGTTGCTGGCTTAGAAGCAGACTTTTTTGCTCGTGTCTTCAATCTTTTGCCCTTTTTGACAGGTTTGTCATCTCCAGGTGCTAGCTTGCTTTCCTTCTTGGATGGAGATGCTTTCTTGAATTTTCTAGCAACCTTGGGAGGCACCCCACCTGAAGCATAGCCAAGATAAGTCTTGTACGCTTTACTTTCCTTCATCTCTGGACTTGTCAAACATTCAGGTAGAACTGCTCCATAGATCTGAGATGCTTCTTTCTTTGAAACAAATCTTAAGGTGTTAATCAAGTAGTCATCCTTGGAGGTGTGCATTCCAATTCTGTTTCTCTAGGAGAGTAACTTTTCTTAAATAAGGAAGTGGTGAATGATAACCTTTGTGAATCTAGGGTAGTACATCTTTTCTTGCTTTTTGAATTCTTTATTGTCAATCTGATAGGTGAAGTCTTCCTAGAGTAACTCTACATAATCTACATTCTTCTGAAATTACATACCCCAAATGATTTAAGCTCTGGAGAGACGAAGCTTGTCAAGACCACTAGTCTTCCCTGATAGGATTCTGTTAATAAGAGCAGCAAACGTTCTCCAAGGTTGATGCATTTCATCGACAACAACATCATTGAGTGAATTGATCACCCAGTATGACTGAGATCTCTTAAGAAAGACACAGTGTCTTCTTCAGAAGGAAGGGGATCAAAGTCTCTACCATGAACTCTTAGGAAAATCTAAAGGATATCTCTGAAAACTTCCAAAGTCAGCTTGAATCGTTTCTTCTTATCAATCTTGAATCTATAGAAGTCATCACGCTTGTATATGCAATTCCAGAATTGATGCATATACACTTCAGGGACATCAGCCGTGATGAGAAAAGCAAGATAGCATGGAGTGAGTGCAAGTGCATCCAGAACAACTTGAAATGTGGGTTCCCTTGGTGAAAATCCACGAGGGATTCTTCCATTGCATTTTCCAATGTCAAGTCAATTCTCTTTGGGAACAAGTTCAAGGTCAAGCTTGGTTTGTTGAGTAGTGATGGAAGTCATGATTCTGCTAAGAGTTGTCACATGCTGTTCATATGCAAGCAAATATAGATAACATTGATAGATAACCTAGGTCATGATTCAAGATTATTGATGCAAAAACAGGGTTTACTATAGGGGATAGACAAGTAAATACTAGGCAACACATTGATATAAATGCACACAATGCAACGAACTGATACACATGCAAGTAGAATATACACACAATCATATACCACATAGACTATAGGCAAACTAGTGGAATCAAGGAAAACACTTAGGATTTCTAAGGAAAATTACACCTGACATAATCACTAATTGACAAGATAGGAATAAATTACACTTAGATCAGGTTATGAGGTTGAATTACCAAGATTACTAGATTAATTCGAATAGAAAAATCAAGTATAAATAGCCTATATGACTGGTATAGATCGCATATATAGATCTGTGTATTGATCGCCTGATGTAATTATTCGTGTATTGATCGCCTGTTCTAGTTTAGCATGTATTGATCGCCTGTGTTATTTAAACATGTATAGATCGCCTGTTGTATTTAGACATGTATAGATCGCCTATACAAAAACGTATTGATCGCCTAAGTAATTAAGATTGTATAGATCGCCTGTATAATTATTTACGTATTGATCGCCTAACCTCCTACCATGTGTTTTGATCGCCTATTTTACAATCCATACGTATAGATCGCCTATGTAATTTTTACTTAACCATTTTCACACCCATTTAAGCATCCAACCACACTTAAACATGACCATATAGCATCATTTTAGCATTCTAACATCTTTCAATCACAAATTATCCATGAAAATCTTGAACTAGGCTACGTTCGACCCATATGAGCTCGAAACCACATAAGATTCAATATTTATCATGAAAACATGTAATCAAACACTCTAATACACTTAAACAATCTATATGACCTTTCTTAAACCCAAACCCATGACAATTTTCAAGTATTGGCCCATTTTCACTTAGTTCGACTTCAAGAATCATTCGAACCTCATGAAAGAGTTAACCCCTTAAAAAATTGTTTTACGCACACCATTTAGACCCTTAATAAACCAAAACCCCTCTATCAATTTAACTTTTTACACACTTTTTAGTGATGATGAAAATTAGGTCAATTTTGGGTTTTTCAAGTGAAATTCAACGATTTGGTCTGAGAATATGAAGACTTTAACATTGATGCGTGTACCTTTTATCTTAAAACGTAGATGGAATGAGTTCTTGAGAGTTTAAAGATTAAAATTGGAGGTTTGAGTGTTTGTTTTGTGTTTGTGTTCGAGTGATAAACAGGGACGGGGCAAAAGGGGTGTTTGATGTTTAAATCATTTGAGATTTGGCACAAATTCCCCCTAGGGTTTAATAAGACTTAAACTTTTCACATAAACTATTCCTAAGGCATGCTAAAGTTTCCCATAAGGCAAAACTAGACCCTAAATATAACACCTCATGTTTTAGGTCATTGTACGACATTATGTAATGCACAGTTTATTTTTAGGGTTTTACGCGTTTGCTCTTAA
>BQNB010176435.1:0-13062 GCA_026074375.1 Tanacetum coccineum
AACACTACCTGCAAATTATCTATAAGCATAAGAAATACATAATATAAAAGAAAAATAAAAGGAAGCATACAACAAAAGCAACTGTTTAGTGTTCTCAGCAGCTGATATACAACCCTTAAAGGCTAAGACAGATTATGAATAGAAAAAATGGTTTGATCCACCATGACTTCAAACCTAAGAGTTTGCCCCGCCAAGATACGGACATTTCAAGCCCTATCTAAACCTGTTTAAATTCATCATCGCCATTCATAATCAACATTACCAATATTTATACACACACGCATCCAGCGGCCTCGTATCGTACACAACTGATACGTGGCACACTATGGAACAAAATAAACAGAAGAACAAAACAAACAACCTAATAGGCCCACTGCAAACAACCCAAGTAAATAGCCCAACACAAAAGGTGGCCCGAGCTGCCCTAGTTTGTCGCTATTCGTTTTAATCTTTAGTATAGAGAGTAGTAATGTGACACTCTCAACTAACTATAACTACTCTAGGCAGTTGTTTGGGAACGTCAAAAATAACAAAATCTGTTATTTCTTACAATCTGGACCAACTTCCAAGAGTATTTCTTGATGTTCAAGAATACACTGCCAAGATAAATCAACCCTAATTAGAATTCACACCTGTCAACATAGGCATGAAATCCACACACTAATTAACATCAACTTTCTACCTTATTCTTAGGACCCATGCTACACGAACAGGTATAAAAATTAGCAACAAAATTATGAAAACCAACAATATACATAGCCAAAGAAGAAACAAAATAAGAGCTTTAGGCAAAAAATTGCTTCCATATGACTATGAGACAATTTGGCTCAGATAGGGCTCACGGTTAAGGTCTATTACGGCTGCATACCAAATAGGTAGCGTAGCCAAGTAATAGACCGCTCATGCTCATCATCATTGTCGTCTAACAGTAAAGGTCTATCACGACTGCATACCAAACAGGTAGCCTAGCCAAATAATAGACCATTCATAAAGAGAATGAAACAACGCCATGGCTAATATCAAGAGGATTACTCTTACACCTTCAAGTAACTATAAATACTCTAGGCAGTTATCCAAGAACATCAAAAACAACAACACCTGTTCTTTTCCACAATCTCGAACAACTTCCTAGAGTATTTCATAATTTGGCTCAGATAGGAGCTCACGGTCAAGGTCTCTTACAACTGCATACCAAATAGGTAGCCTAGACAAGTAATAGACCGCTCATGCTCATCATCATTGCCTTCTTACAGTAAAGGTCTATCACGGCCGCATACCAAACAGGTAGCCTAGCCAAATAATAGACCGTTCATACTCATCATCGTTGCCATTCAATAGTAAAGGTCTATCCAGCCACACCAAAATTAGACATAATCCTCTATAAGGCTGAGACAAATTACAAATAGAAATAGTGGATGTATATGCCATCATCGCCGTTGTTTATTTTGTTCCATAGTATAACATGTATCAGTTGTGTGTAATACATGTTTTTTCCAAAGTCAGAAACAATCAGACAAAAGAGAATGAAACAATGTCATGGCTTATCTTAAGAGGATTACTCTTACAACTTCAAGTAACTATAAATACTCTAGGAAGTTATCCGAGAACATTAAAAACAACAACACTGTTCTTTTCCACAATCTTGAACAACTTCCTAGAGTATTTCAGGATGAATTATAACGAATACAACCAACATTTATATACCCCAAACAACATCATAGCTACAAACCCCATTTCATTGGATGTTAAGCCAAATTTTGAAATAACTCTATATACTAAAGATGGAAACGAAAAGCGACAAAATAGGGCAGGACGGACCACCATCATAAGCCCCACATATAAGATGTTCCAACATTAGAAGCAATCGAACAACATGGGATCAAACAATGCCATGGCTGCAAACACCAGCTGCATTTGTTTAAATACCTTTCGGGATGCCAAGCCAATATACGGGGAAAATAACACCCAATCCGTAGAGTTCCCAAGTCCCTTGTTAATAAAAAAACATATAAAGAATAAGAATCAACCTTGTATATGCAGTGGAGATCGGCCAAAAATCCACAAAATTAGCAAACAATAAGAATCAACCTTGTATATGCAGTGGAGATCGGCCAAAAATCCACAAAATTAGCAAACAATAAGAATCAACCTCGTACATGCAATCGCAACAATCCACAAAAGTAACACCGACATAGTTCATGCTCAACACCATAACACACTAAATTAGAAACCCACACCGGTAATCAGTTGGCTTCAAGATTACATCGTGTGTATCTACCTGTGTCGGCATGTAAGGATTAGGTGACTGAAGAACACGTATCACACACAACTGATATGTGTTATACTATGGAACAAAATAAAAAAAAAGAAAACAAACAACCTAATAAACACACTCCAAACAACCTAAGTAAATAGCCCAAGACAAAAAGGTGGCCCGGCCTGCCCTATTTTGTCGTCACTCATTTCCATCTTTAGTATAGAGAGTAATACTTTAACCTTACAGGTTTTTAGAGATGCTGAGTGAAACATAGACACAGGTGCATCCTTACATAACAATTCATATGCAAATAATTTAAGTTCTATTTCTAATGAGTGCATTTATCCATCTGTCATTGTTGGTGACAGATGTGGATAAATTGTAAACGCTGAAGTTTTACAATCCTCATAGGAAGAGTACATAACCGTTGTAGTGTAGTATAGGCAAGACTCAGAGGATTGATCGTTCTCTAAGAGAATAGTTTGGTATGCTTGAAAAGTACATTACTAAGGTCTAAGGGTTAAGAGAAGATTATTTTTACTCTTTTTATGTTTTTAGAAAGAAAGTAAATCCAATATTTTGAGAGGGGCTTTTTTAACTAAATTAAACTACACATAATTTTGCAAAAATGTAAACTTGGTGGGAACTCATATAAACAAATATGTTCACTTAATCATGTACTACTCCCTAGTTTCTCTATTTGACCTATTGTGTCGTCACACCTTTGCTAGTGAAGTGTAATAGATTGCTTCCAGGAAGAAAATACTATGTTTTGTTTAGATCATTTTTCTCATTATGTGTGGGTTTATCCATTGCGAAACAAATTTGATACCTTTAGTAAATTTGCTAAATTTTGTTCTTTCGTTAAAACACAATTTAAAGTTAAATTAAAGAATTTCAATGTGACCATGATGGTGAGTTTGATAAGCACAGGCTTTAACGTCTCTGATAAAAATGGCATCCATATTCGTTTCTCTTGTCCCCGAACATCCCAATAAAATGGCAAAACCAAGTGATTGATTCGCACCATCAATAACCAAATCCGCACTCTACTTTTTCAAGCACATTTACACTTTTGGCTACTGATGTGTCATTTAGTATAGGTAGTTTTGTTATCAAGTTTTACTATTTATTGTTTGCCGAGTTTACCTATTAACTAACACTAACGGGCAGTGTACCCGATCAATTGTAGGTTCGTTGGTAAGTAGGGTGTCGATCACTAAGAGTGAGCATTAATACTTAATCTATCAATATTTTAGTTATCTATGTTAGTCCTAATTAATTCTAATTAAACCTAAACTAACGTAAAGGGGGGTTTTCATCCTCAGAGACTGGCATGAGTTTTGGTTTAATCTAAACTAAAGAAGATAATTAACACACACAAACAGATAAACAAACTATAACACCCTGTGTTTTCAAGTCATTGACGACGTCGATAAATCTACTATTTATTTTTAGTGTCATACGCATTTGCTTGTAATTTCATGTATTAAGTAAAATCGCGTAAGCTAAAAATTAGCGTTCAATGTAAACGGGCATCAAACAATTAAGCGTTTACATCAATTAAGTATTAAATAATTATTTTGAGAATAATTATGATCCTTGTTCATTTTATTTTTATTGGTTACGTAAATTAAATACGTTTCGCAATAAAATACGTTTAGGCATACCCGGAACCGCCAAAACTTTTCTACGCTTCAACAAATACCCACATTTATACCCAATGCATAAAAGTTACAAAAATATATCATATATATCATATATATGCCGAAATTATGGAAATGTATACAAAGAAATATAGGAAAAATCTTCCAAATAGTCTTTGTACATCCTATCTCCATTAAAAACACCCATACCATGTTCCTTTGACTAGAGACAAGTCTTCAAGTCTTCCTTAAGACCATGGGCATGTTTTTGACTAGCTTATGCATACTTTTTGACCAAGACATCTTATATACATGTATTCCTAGTAAGATAAAACATATATAACATTTACACTTAGTGAAAAAGATCAAATCTCTTCCTTCTTGCCTCTTTGAGCTCACGGCTACAAACAACAACCATACCAAATCCATACAAAATTTTATACAACCTATACACATCTATACACATCCATCCTAAGATATTCTAAGGTGTTTCCAAGCATTGGATTACCTTTTTCAAGTATTAATCAAGAAAAGTGAAGCTAGGGTTTTCATTGTGCAAGCTTTGATTTTAAGTCTAAACAAGGGTTTAGCACTTGATTATCATCATCATCATACTTCATAAGGTCATCTAGAACCCTTCATGTTCTTACAATATTCATTTTTATGCATATGTTAAGTTCTATGTAACAACCGTGACTTGAGCAGGTTAGTCAAACCATTAGTGTTGACTTATGTGTCTGTTGCAATGTAACACTATTATATATGTTGAGATATTGCTAATATCATGTTAAAAGGGATGAGAAAGTATTGTACCATATTAAGTTGGTGTAAAAATGATTAACTACAAAAGTAGTAAGGTATAAAAGCAAGGTTAAAAATGGATTCAACAAGGTCACTCAAAGATTCTGTCCAAAATTCGTATATATAACACATTATTTTATATTTTTATAAAGTAGTATGATTCACGACGATTCCGAAAAGGTAAGAAACTTGTCAAACGGATTTATAACGAAAAAGTTAGAGCGAAAACGAGGTATATATTCGAGGTATAAAAATTCAGCATTTGTTAAGTTAGTGGTTTCTGTCAGGATTTTAAGATGGTATTTGCGGCACTTTCGAGTCCGTTTCGGCCTTCGGCCGAAACATGAAAGTCGTTCGGAAGGTCGTTTTACTTCCCCGCGAGGTTCTTTAAGTCTAAAAGCGAGTGATAACGGGTCGTAAGGCGGGGGCAAAATCTGGCTTTTTGGTAATTAATACACTGCATCAGATCTGATGCGAGTGCTTTTTCGCCTATTTCGGTCGAGTTTCGGGTCTCGGACAGAACTGGAAAGTTGTTCAAAATATCGTTTCGCATAAATTCTCTTTAGAACACGAGTCATGAAAATGTGATTTAGTGGGTCATTATAGTCGGTCAGAATAGAAAAAATCATACTACCAGGAGTAACTAATATACTACCAGTAGTAATAACTATAACTACCAGGAGTAACTACAAGACTACCAGGAGTAACTAATATACTACCAGTAGTAATAACTATAACTACCAGGAGTAACTAATACACTACCAGGAATAACTATAATTACATTATTCAGATATTTATAAATGTTTTACAATTATAAATATGTTTTCACTCAAACAATTAGATGGTGATTAGCTAAATAGACTTGTGCATGGTAGAGATTACTCAATGTGATTAGTTACTTTTACGACCTTAAATTAAATATGTTGCATTCGACGATTTGCGTGACGCATTATTTGTGATACACTTGGCATTTGCTCACTCAAGGTGAGTTCATAGCCCGACGTTTTACATGATTTGTTTTATAAGTTTTGGGGTGAGAACATGCTTGTTTACAAATGCAATTATATGGTTGATAACAAATTGATTTACATACTCTTTTATATATCTCGCAATGAGATACACTACTTGGTTTACTTTTTGGACGTAAACACATACTTGAATTTTACTCGAATGATTTCTTTTAAATAAAGGATTAGGCTTAGTGAGTGGAATGTTAATTACCCTGGAGGGTACAGAGCGAGGGTTATGAGGATAGATCTATTGGGGTTGGACTACTCCCGTTCGGGGTGAATTAGCTATCACATAGTTCGAGATCGAACTAACGTACCGTCTATCAACATTGTCGGAGCAAACCACAACATATGATGAATCTGAACCTTACGGTGCCTTGAATAAAGTGGCATACTTATAATGAGTCTACGTAGCAGTTCCATTAACTTAGAGTAATCGTAATCATTGTCTTATACACATATGAATCTTTTCATTGCCGTGAATAAAGTGGCAATATATACTTGAAACATTTTGATATATTGTGCTCATTACAATATATACTTGAAACATTTTGATATATTGTGCTCATTACAATATATACTTGATAACTTGTTGTGATAATCATATTGTGCTTCATTACAATATATACTTGAAACTTTTTTTTGGGATTTTATATAAGGAAACCTATATATGTCGGTTTATGCGTTGCAAGTCTTGTATGGGCGAAACTTGTAACACGGTAAACCTATATATATAGTTTTGGGATTTACAATTATACTTACGAAAAACCTATGAATTCACCAACTTTATGTTCACCCTTTTAAGCATGTTTTTCTCAGTAAATAGATGCTTGGCCTATTTGAGAACCGTTGGAGTCTAAACTTTTCAGTACTTTCAACGAACACTTAGAGGTCGTTCTCTTCTGCTGGTGCAATGGTACTTTGAAGTAACGTCCCGAATACTATTACGCTGCGGGGACACATTTTTGGGGTGTTACAGATTGGTAATCAGAGCCAAGGTCATAGAGAACTAGGTTGCGTATCTTACCTAGACTATGACCACATTCAACGATCACATTTTTAAAAGATTTTTACGGGACATACATGATATACATGCAATATGATAACGATGTGAAGTTAGATGAACGTAAAAGGTTCGAGTATTGTCCATCGTCGAGTAAATTTATTAACTAGGCCGAGACGTGTAACAATTCATGACTGAATCTCAAGACAGTTCTTGTTTGATGAGTTGCAAAATTGAGCCATGACAGGTTGTTACACAACTCGAGGTGCTTGATAAATTCCCTCGAGGATGGTTAGGACTCGTGAGGCATTATGTGAAACAATTACGCGTAATTATAGTGGTAAAACCATTATAGGAATATTTCTCTGATATGTGCAGACACACTACATGCTTACTTGCGGACGCGACTTAGGTATATATATATATATATATATATATATATATGTATAAATATATATATATATATGTATAAATATATATATACTTACCCTACCTTGTGTATTCTACAATTTTTTTATATATAAGGGTTATTTATATAAATACTGGAACATTCCTTTAGGCAAGGTAGTACTATAAGCTCATAGTTTCTAAATGATTTCCTAAAACATTAAGTTATCTAATTTGATATCTATTACCATCACACCATTTATTGCCATGAGGGAAATTCATATTAACCACTACATACCTTCACAACACTATATTGTGGAGCATGGACTTTGGGAATTAAACTAATCTTATATTTTTGGGATTTTGAAGGAATGGCACCAAAAAAGAGCACAAGGTCAACTCCAGTCAGCAGGAAAATCCTACCACAACCCACTGTCACCAGATGCCCACTTCAGGCAATGATTGACCAGGTGATACTACGGTACTGGCAGCACGTGATGCAAAACTAGGAATGGCGATGACAGCCATACTTTGGGAAGGGTGCCAGAAAGGACATAACGCGTTGCTCGAGAAAATGATTACCAAGACTCTAATGTACCAACCTCTGTATTTCAAAGGAACTGAGGGGAAGTGGTCGAACTAACCCAATGTATTTGATAAGGATGGGAGACTGTATCCGCAAAAGAACATGCTCTGTGGAAAATCAGATCAAGTTCTCCACTTGTCTCTTTTGGCAGGCGCTCTTGACGTGGTGGAATTCCCACGTAGAATTGTTGGTCATGATGTTGCGTATGCAATAAACCTGATAGATATGAGAAAGAAAATGTGACAGTAACTATTCCGAGGGGAATGAGATAAAGAAGCTCGGAGTTGAGTGTTGAATTTTGATAGTATAAAGGTACCGATGCGACAGGCGTACAACCAACGTTTCCACGGAAACTAGCCACTGCTGTGTGTTAGAATGTTCCTGAGGGAGTCTGACAAGGTTGAACGGTATGTCGGTGGTTTGCCCGACATGATTCACGGAAGTGTATGGTGGGTCAAAACCTATAAAAACCATGCAGGAAGCTACTGAAATGGCAACAGAGTTGATGGATAAGAATTCAACACTTATTTGCTGAACGTCAAAGTGAGAACAAGAGGAAAAATTGACACAACCACAAGCTCCTACAACATCTTCCCAAGAGGCAGAAATGTGGGTCAACGCTTACGCCGCTGGGACTGGTGAAAGAAAAGAGTATGCTGGAACTCTATCGCTGTGCAACAGTGAAAGTTTCACCAGAATCGGCAGTGCACTGAAAATGCGCATACGCAAGAGGGTCGGTCATTGACCGAGACTGTTGGAGTTGTGTAGCTACTAACAATCAAAGACACTCACTTGTTATGAATGTGGAAACCCAAGGGCACTACAAGAGTGATTGCCGTAATTAAAGAACCAAAACCATGGCAAACCTAAATGAAGTACTGGAACACATGGAATGGTTCTTGCCTTAAGGCGGAGGAGAAACCGATCAAGATTCATAACAACATTTGAAGATGAGATTGAAGCTTAAAGGAAAGGGTCTCGCTTTGCCTAATAAATGTGCCTAAGTTGGAAAAACTATCCTCGACTTTACCTCCTTAGAGAGTCATCGTTGTATTTCCTTAAATTTCTATTGTATGAACATTTCAATTTACCTATTCATATCAATGTGTTGTGAAATTTCGTCAACCTTACTTTTAACTTTATAACTTTGGCAAGTCAAATTAATACCACTATCTTTGACAAAAATGAGCAATCGCCATTCGTTAGCCCTCAAATATACATAGCCTGATCAACTATGTATAATTCAGGAAAGGACCATGTCATGCTGAGAGTAGTCACCCTAAAACCTGTCATCAAGAAACAACTTTCTAGTTATATCAAAGCTGTATGCACATTCATAGAACATATTTATCACAAAGAACCAAACTAATAATCATAATAACCGAGTAAACTCTTGCACCATCTTAAAAAAAAGCGTTGTCATCTTTACACCAAATTCCTAAGCAAAAGAAGCCGGAGATCATCACTAGTCGCCCTAGGACAATTCGATATCAAACTTGCTCGCCGAAAGAGTTACACCAATGAGAGGCGTAAGCCTTTAGAATTCCGAGAATGGCGACCGAGTTATGCTTAAGGTTTCGCCTTGGAAAGGGGTTGTACGTTTTGGCAAACGGGGGAAGTTAAACCCTAGGTATGTTGGACCTTTCAAGGTGTTAGAAAAGGTTGGAGAGGTTGCTTACAAGCTCGAGCTTCCTGAAGAGCTGAGTAGAGTTCATAATACATTCCATGTGTCCAACCTGAAAAAGTGTAATGCCGACGAACCATTAGCCGTTCCGTTGGATGGACTTCATCTTGATGACAAGCTTCATTTTGTTGAGGAACCATTAGAAATAGTGGGCCGTGAAGTTAAACGGTTGAAGCGAAGCCGGATCCCATTAGTCAAGGTCCGATGGAACTCCAAGAGAGGTCCTGAGTTCACGTGGGAACGTGAAGACCAATTCAAGAAGAAAATACCACACTCTTCACCACGAGCGGCACCGTAGTCAAGTGCTAGGCAGCGTGAGCCTTGAGGACATGGCTCCGTTCAACGGGGAAGTATTTAACATCATGTGTTTTCAAAGTCATTGACGACGTCGGATATATCTACTATTTTTTTTTTTCGTGTCGTACCGTTTGCTTGTAATTTCATGTATTAAGTAAAATCGCGTAAGCTAAAAATTTGCGTTCAATGTAAACGGGCATCAAACAATTAAAGCGTTTACATCACATCAACATAATTAAATAATATTCGATGATTAATTATGATCCTTGTTCATTTTATTTTTATTGGTTACGTAAATTAAATACGTTTCGCAATAAAATACGTTTTTGCATACTCGTAACCGCAAAACTTTTCCTACGACTTCAACAAATACCACGTTTATACCCCAATGATAAAAGTTACAAAAATATATCATATATATCATATATATGCCGAAATTATGGAAATGTATACAAAGAAATATGGGAAAAATCTTCCAAGTAGTCTTTGTACATCGTATCTTTATTAAAAACACCCATACCATGTTCCTTTGACTAGAGACAAGTCTTCAAGTCTTCCTAAAGACCATGGGCATGTTTTTGACTAGCTTATGCATACTTTTTGACCAAGACATCTTATATACTATGTATTCCTAGTAAGATAAAAACAATATATAACTTTTACACTAGTGAAATAGAATCAAATCTCTTCCTTCTTGCCTCTTTGAGCTCACGGCTACAAACAACAACCATACCAAATCCATACAAAATTTTATACAACCTATACACATCTATACACATCCATCCTAAGATATTCTAAGGTATTTCCAAGCATTGGATTACCTTTTTCAAGTATTAATCAAGAAAAGTGAAGCTAGGGTTTTCATTGTGCAAGCTTTGATTTTAAGTCTAAACAAGGGTTTAGCACTTGATTATCATCATCTTCATACTCCATAAGGTCATCTAGAACCCTTTATGTTCTTTCAATGTTTACTTGTAATGATCATTTTGCACACTATTATATACTTGCTGAGATTGCTAATTATGTGAAAAAGGGATGAGAAGTATTGTACCATATTAAGTTGGTGTAAAATGATTAACTACAAAAAGTAGTAAGGTATAAAAAGCAAGGTTACAAAATGGATTCACAGGTCACTCAAAGATTCTGTCCAAAATTCGTATATTAACTCATTATTTTTAGTTTAATTAAAAAAAAACAAAAAAAAAATAAAAAAAAAAAAGTAGTATTGATTCACGATGATTCCGAAAAAGGTAGAAACTTTCAACGGATTTATTAACGTAACGGTTAGAGCGAAAACAGAGATATATATTTGTGTATAAACAACTCTGCATTGTTAAGTTAGTGGTTTCTGTCAGGATTTTAAGATGGTATTTGCGGCACTTTCGAGTCCGTTTCGGCCTTTGGCCGAAACATGAAAGTCGTTCGGAAGGTCGTTTTACTTCCCCGCGGGATTCTTTAAGTCTAAAAGCGAGTGATAACGGGTCGTAAGGCGGGGGCAAAATCTGGCTTTTTGGTAATTAATACACTGCATCAGATCTGATGCGAGTGTTTTTTCGCCTATTTCGGTCGAGTTTCGGGTCTCGGACAGAACTGAAAAGTTGTTCAAAATATCGTTTCGCATAAATTCTCTTTAGAACCCGAGTCATGAAAATGTGATTTAGTGGGTCATTATAGTCGGGTTAGACATAGAAAATAAACTATAACTACCAGGAGTAACTATAACTACCAGGAGTAACTAATATACTACCAGTAGTAATAAATATAACTACCAGGAGTAACTACAAGACTACCAGGAGTAACTAATATACTACCAATAGTAATAACTATAACTACCAAGAGTAACTACAACACTACCAGGAGTAACTAATACCCTACCAGGAATAACTATAATTACATTATTCAGATATTTATAAATGTTTTACAATTATAAATATGTTTTCACTCAAACAATTAGATGGTCATTATCTAAATAGACTTATGCATGGTAGAGATTACTCAATGTGATTAGTACTTATACGACCTTAAATTAAATAAGTTGCATTCGACGATTTGCGTGACGCATTATTTGTGATACACTTGGCATTTGCTCATCATAGAGTGAGTTTCATGCCACGTTTATGATTTGTTTTATAAGTTTTGGGGTGAGAACATGCTTGTTTACAAATGCAATTATATGGTTGATAACAAATTGATTTACATACTCTTTTATATATCTCGCAATGAGATACACTACTTGGTTTACTTTTTAGACGTAAAAAATCAATACATTGACTTTTACTCGAATGATTACGGATCTAGCTTAGTGGAGTGGACTGTTTAATTACCTAGAGGGTAATCAGCGGGGTTTAGAGATAGATTCTATTGGGGGTTGACTACTCCGTTTCGGGTTGATTAGCTATCACTAGTTCGAGATCGAACTACGAAATGTTTAACATTGTCGGAGAACAACACAACTTATACTTGATTACTTATAAGTCTACGTCGCAGTTCCATGAACTTAGAGTAATCGTAATCATTTCTCTTACATACTTGAAACTAATTGGGATATTGTGCTCATTATAATATCTACTTGAAACATTTTTGGATATTGTGTTCATTATAATATCTACTTGAAACATTTTGATATATTGTGCTCATTACAATATATACTTGAAACATTTTGATATATTGTGCTCATTACAATATATACTTGAAACTTGTTGTGATAATCATATTGTGCTTCATTACATTATATACTTGAAACTTGTTGTGATAATCATATTGTGCTTCATTACAATATATACTTGAAACTTTTTGGGATTTTATATAAGGAAACCTATATATGTCGGTTTATGAGTTGCAAGTCTTGTATATGCGAAATTTGTAACACGGTAGACCTATATATATAGTTTTGGGATTTACAATTATACTTACGAAAACCTATGAACTCACCAACTTTATGTTGACCCTTTTAAGCATGTTTTTCTCAGGTGAAATAGATGCTTGGCCTATTTGAGGAACATTGGAGTCCAAACTTTTCAAGAATACTTTTCAAATGACACTTAGAGGCCATTCTCTTCTGACTGGTGCAATGGTACTATGAAGTAACGCTCTCGGAAATATATTCCGCTGCGACCCATTTTTGGGGGTGTTACAGATTGGTAATCAGAGCCAAGGTCATAGAGAACTAGGTTGCTTATCTTACCTAGACTATGACCACTTTCAACGATCACATTTTCAAAAGATTTTTACGGGACATACATGATATACATGCAATATGATAACGATGTGAAGTTAGATGAACATAAAAGGTTTGAGTATTGTCCATCGTCGAGTAAATTTATTAACTAGGTCGAGACGTGTAACAATTCATGACTAAATCTAAAGACAGTTCTTGTTTGATGAGTTGCGA
>BQNB010176437.1:0-11213 GCA_026074375.1 Tanacetum coccineum
CTCTCCTTCTCCTTCCCTCTCTCTCTCTCTCCCTCCCTCCCCCTTCTCTCTCTCATTGTAATCGTTTAGTTCAGATCATCTTGTTCTGCATCTTTGTTTATGTTCTTCTGTAATCGTTTGATTATTATCCTATTGATAATAATCTGATCTTATAATCGTTTGATATTTCTAGTTGGTGAATCTGTACCGACTAGTTTGTTTTATTTTTGGATCTTTGGTGATTATTATGGTTTATGTTATAGTTTTGATACCATTTTATAAGGTCATCAATGCGTAGATGACCTCTCTATTACACGTTGTTGGTGGTGTAGTGAGAAAGTTACGTCGTGCTAATTTAACGGTAACGATGTTATTCACCATGTCTAATTTTAGAACAATAGGAAAAAGAAAAAAAAACTTTCGTTGTCATAGTCTTGCTTCTCAATTTCTCATGATTTGCTACGTTCAAGTCGCACAATAAAATTGTGGTTTGTCTACGCAATTTGAACATGGATATTATCAATTAAAAAGTAAAGTTAAATCCAATAGTGGCACGAAGATGCGCCGGATCCATTGAGAATGTTTTTATTTTGAGAAGATTGAGAAGGTTTTCAAAAACGGTAGATTTTTAACTTTGATTCATGTTTTTCAAGCGTAAAACTTATTTTAATGTGATTATAATTCAAAATGTGTAAAAAAAATTCGGAATCAATGTTAAAAATATCTTGATTTTGCGATATAAGTACAATACTTAATCATATGTACAAGTTTAATGAATCATTATCATAACTCGATTTTAAAAATGGTTTGTGAATCAAATTTGTGATTTATAGATTTGATTCACTATTAAATGATGTTTACTTGTGAATCAAATCAAAAAATATAAATCAATTTGTTCAAACGAAGATTTCTCAATCTTCTCAAAATAAAAACCTTCTCAATGGAACCAAGTATAATCATGTATCTGAAATACATTTACAAAAGTAGATGGATCATCTTTTAATTTATCCCTCATTTAAAGTGTGTAGTTAAAAATACTTTTCGGTTAACTGTTCTCATGTTTTTTCCCCACTAAATCCTTTCTCACCGAATCGTGACTGAAAATATAAAAACTGATTATTACTGAAGCAAACTATCTTTTAGCATAAACTATGTTTGCTAAAAAAATATATGTATGAATCATTTTTGTTTGGTCAAAAGTCTAATAAAATCGTCACTAGAAAGAATTAATTTCGCTAAAGTTTTTGTAATAGGTTTTTCTAACATGTGCCCCAGGGGCACATGTTAAGGTGAGGACACAGGCTGTGTGTCACAGCCAGATCGGTCAGCAATTATTGTTATTAATTATTATCAGGCCTCACAAATAACTGCTGGCCAATCAGGCTGTGACACACAGCCTGATGTCACCACCTTAACATGTGCTCCTGGGGCATATGTTAGAAAAACCCTTTTGTAATAATCATGAACAAAAATTGACTCTAGTTTATATTACGACATCCATCATATTATTTTATAGAGGAAATTAAATAAATGGACGTATTTTAGAGGGTGTTTACGTAAAATGATGTATTCAAACCGTATTTGAGATTTTGGCCATTTTGGTGCGCAGTCAACACATTTTACGCACCAAAGTACACACTAGCGCACCAAATTAAAATAAATTGTGTTGGAGCACCATATTTAATTTCTAAACCAATGAGATGATGCCAAATATGATTCGGTGCGCAAAAAATATATATAGCGCACCATAATATAAATATGATATACCAAGTAGCTTTTGATCACCATATTTAATTTATAAACCAATGAGATCACACTACATACTTTATAAAATTGAAAAACATTCACAGCCACAACTTTTAAAACTTTTTAAAATATACAAATTTCAATTTCTTATCAAATATACATTTATAAAAAAAGACTTAATAACTAATTCTAAGAGACAGTAGAACTCGAGAACTAACTTCCGGCAAGGCAATGGCAACATCAAAACTTCCGGTTAGCAATTAGTCAATTAAAGAATTATACTAGATATTTGTCTTTGAAGTTAATTAATTATTATAGTAACAAAAACGCATTGGCTATAAATGTGCTTGAAGTTCAACGAATCAATATAAACAAAAAAAAATTATATAAATAAAACGTAAATGGTAAAAAAAACAAAAATTTTATACCGGTAAATGAGCTTTATCTTGAGCCATACTTTCAATAACAAAAAGAGACCAACAAAATACTCAATAACCGGAGACCAAACCACAACCAATTAGCGTAACATACTCAACTCACACAAAAAATAATGCACCAAAACATGAAAGCGACAAATCTATTTTCGAAATTAACTTTTATGGAACAAGTGGATTTTTTTGGGATATTTCGCATGGTTAAAACTTGGCAGTTATTTTTTTTTATGAAATAAGTGAATGAGATGATAGTGAAAGAGAGAGAGTATATAGGTAAGTAGGGTATATGTGAGGAAATTATGACTATTAATGATTTGGTGCACAAAATATGAAAATAGCGCACCAAAGTGGGCCCTTGCGCACCAACTAAGCTTAATCGGTAAAAGAGTTTGAATTGAGTATGAAATTGGAAATAACTAATGTATTTGGAAAGTATTTGTAATTGATTATATTTTATATTCACATGGGGACCAAAACTTAATATCAACAATCATTTGAAATGTGTGGATTTATATAGACACATTTTAATTTGGATTAGGATTCTTTTATGTTCATTTTGAACATGACATTTTGAACATGAGAGGTCATGTTTAAGTTTGTGTGAGTGAACATTTAGAATAAAATACAATAAAAGTCTTCCAATGATGACCCACTTTTTTTCTTCCCCTCACAATAACCTCAACATTACCTGTTCATTTTGAACATGAGAGGATCTTTATCCTTTTACTTTTTATCAACAAACAATCATTTTATTTGAATTCACAATCTTTTTTTAACGAAAAGCAAAATATATAGAAGATAATCTTCAACAAAGTTGAAGATTAAAGATCGACCAAAAACAACTCTAGAAATGATCTATTTTTAGGTAGACTCCGAAACATTAAAGATCGAAAAACTATATACATGTAGGGTGATTATCTTGAGGCTTATATCCTCTTGTGGATAGAGGTTCGGTTGCCCCGATTCCAGGTTATTTAAAAAGATAGTCGCTCTAGATTAATCAACTACAATGCTAAGTTGGAAACTCGGGAAACCCAAAGAAACAATATGGGTATGAAAATCAACAAGCCATATTGGTTTTGAACAACACACACGGAAATTGCAAAGTTGAAAGATGAGTATACAAAGCCTAATGAATGATTTGTTTAATTTGATAAATAATAAAACAAAGTCACTTGCTACTATTCTTAAATACGTAATCAGCAATTAGTGATGATTACCACTTGACTTTATATAATTTAACATCAAAAATCATTATCTGCCTCTTTTAATTTTATGGTGGCAAACCAAACAAGGAGGACTACACTATTTCATGAGCTGTGAAAAATGATACACACGATCCGTTTAAATAATTACGTCAGCTGTATTAGCCATAACTTGTTTACACACAACCTAAACACGACCGATTTAACCCGTATATATACATGAGTTGGTGGGTTAAATAGACTAAAACATGTTGAATAAGTTAAATAGGTTTCGAGTCGACCATTTAAGCTGTTTACTTAGAAAAGTTGGTAGATCACACAAGTTGAATAAGTTAAATGGGTTTATAGCTCGACTCATTTAACCCTTTAACCCGTATACTAAAATAAATATAATTTCTAAATAAAAACAAAAATATTAAACGAGTTGACGGGTCGACCCGCGTAACTTATTTCAAACCCAAACCTAACATGTTTAATAAATAGGTTAAATGGTTCGCCTCAAACACAACCAAGAATCTATTTAGACTCTACCCAAACCTATAATCTTGACCCAAAATCTTTTTAAGCTTACTCACATTTTTGCACTTACCAATAGTTACTTTTACCTAGGCAAGAAGCACAAAAGAACTAGGAATATAGAATTAGTGTTTTGGAAGATGATTTTTTGGATTGAATTACTACAATGAAAACTCAATGTCAGAAGTGAACACGCATTTTAGCAAGCTTAACTACTTCACATTATCGAAAAGTATGTTTAGTAAAGTGTACCATGTCAAAAGCTTGTTATTCACTCAAACTGATTTTGATTATACAAGCTTGTAGGCGAAAACATTGTAAAAATTCTAAAGCTTCGCAAAACGAATGACACAACCTACAAATACTATTTTGTAAATGAAAACCGGTGTCTAAGCAAACCATATCGACCTACCAGAAAGTTTGTAAACGTCGAAATCTATCACGCAGCCTGCCCCCTTTACCACATAAAAATATGGATACCACGTCTAATGCATGAATCGCAAGCTAAAGGCATATAAAAATGAAAACGGGAGCTCATTCTTCATCAGCATTCCCACCGGCCGCCTTCTTAGCAGCGGCCTTTTGGTTCTTTCGCTTCACTTTGCCATGTCTGCCACCTTTGAAGGGAATTGTGAGTGAAACGTCAACGTGCTTCTGTGAATCGACTCTCACCATGAATGATGGAACATTCACAAATTGCCTTCCAACCCTGCAACCACGGCCACGATTAAGTAAATACAATATCACAATATTGACCATGATAAAAAGACGCGAGTCAAATAGGCATTGAAAAAGGTTGTCAGGATAGTAACGGCTTAGCTAGTTTCTTTTGGTTTCTTTTTACAGATAAACAAATACCAAAAACGACTTATTCGCAAGTGAAGGAGTCAAAATGGCCAGTAACGAGGTTTAGTACTACGAACCTGCTGAAGCTGCTTTGGAGTGTGTGTGCGATAACAATGTTTTAGCCTATGCTTACAACATATAAGCACTAAAAATAAACTTCTGCCCATAATTACAACTTAAAGAGTAATTATTTCAAAAAAAATACAAACATTATTCGAATAAGCACATAGCAATCCGTAAAAAAGTGAGATTTTGTCTTAATGAAACGCAATAAAGCAATCAGCACCAAAAATTTGCAGTCTGAAACTTTTTCTTTTAAATAGTCTTAAATTTATTTTAACGGCCAAAACAGATCACAAGTAGAAATCATGTTTTATACATATAAAATATCCATTTAGATTTAGCAATACCTGATGTGCCTTTGCTTGATAAGCACTCTAGCATGATGGATGGACTTGACCATACCAGTTTTGAGCACGAGGGTCTGCAGACTACGCACAAGGAAGTTCTCCACAGTAAGAGCCAACACATAATCAAGCTAATTATCCGAAAGATTGTTTATTTAAAGTGTACCTATGTCATAAAAGATTGTTATTTACTCATAACTGATTTTGATTATACAAGCTGTAGGCGAAAAGAACACTTGTTTTTAACAAACTAATATGAGCCTCAATTAACACATAGCAGTTTTGGTCTTAATCTTTATTACCAGACTTTTAAGAAACTGATAGGTCACAAACCTAAGCGCCACAGTGTTACTCCGAAAACATTGTAAAAATTCTAAAGCTTCGCAAAACGAATGACACAACCTACAAATACTATTTGTAAATGAAAACCGGTGTCCAAGCAATACTCTATCGACCTACCAGCAAGTTTGTAAACGTCAAAATCTATCACGCAGCCTGCCCACTTTACCACATAAATATATATGGATACCACATCTAATGCATGAATTGCAAGCTAAATGCATATGAAAATGAAACCGAGCTCATTTTTCATCATCTTCATTAGCGTTACCATCGGCTGCCTTCTTAGCAGCGGCCTTTTGGTTCTTTCGCTTCACTTTGCCAGGTCTGCCACCTCTGAAAGGACTTGTGAGTGAAACGTCGCTGTGCTTCTGTGAGTCGACTCTAACCATGAATGATGGAACATTCACAACTTGCCTTCAAACCCTGTAACCACGGCCACATTTAGGTAAACAGAACATCACAATAATAACCATAATAAAGCAAAGAAGCGAGTCAAATAAGACTTCAAAAAGGTTTTCAGGTTAGGTAACGGCTTAGCCAATTTCTTTTGGCTACTTTTTACAGATAAACAAATACCAAAACCACTTATTCGCAAGTGAAGGAGTCAAAATGGCCAGTAGTCCAGTATCAATGAGGTTTAGTACTACGAACCTGCTGAAGCTGCATTAGAGGGTGTGTGCGATAACGATCCGTAAAAAATGAGATTTTGTCTTAATGAAACGCTATAAAGCAATCAGCACCAAAAATTTGCTGTCTGAAACATTTGCTTTTAAATACTCTTAAATGTATTTTAATGGCTAAAACAGATAACAAGTAGAAATCATGTTTTATACATATAAAATATCCATTTAGATTTAGCAATACCTGATGTGTCTTTGCTTGATGAGCAACCTCTTGCATTGGATGGATGGAATTGGCATAAACAGTTTGAGCAAGAGGGTCTGCTGACGGACGTCAAGGAAGTTTCCACAGTATTAACCAACAAGTAATCAAGCTTTGATTCTGGTTTTCATCCAACAAATATCACATAACTGTTCTTTTCTTACTCGTATTGGCTTCACATCTCAAAGATTCTTCGTGGGGTCATTCGCCTCAGAGTGAGATGCTCATCATTCATTGGTCGTAGACTGGTCTCTTGTTTCATTTTTTTTAAGTTCTTTCCTTCTGTTTATTATTATGTTTTTGTCCATGTTATTTTCAGATACGTGTCACTATTTTTGGGGTGTGTTTGTAAGTTTGGGGGGGGGGGGGTGTCGTGGTGGTGGGGTGGGGGTGTGGTTTAGTTTTTTGGAATTTGGTGTGTATTATACTCTTAATTAAACTCACATTGGTTATGTATGATTATTAATTATTGAACATATTATCACATGACTGTAACCTCTAATCAAAGTACCATCTAGTCCAATTTGGATTTTTTTTCATAATTACTATCGGTTTGGCGTAATGAGTGTCGGTTTTGGGTGTTGCGACTTGTGTGTAGTTGTGTTTTTGTGTATGGAGTTATATGGTGGCTGGTTGTTGTGGTGGTTAATTGGTTGTGTTTGTGTTTTCTCTGGTTTGTCGTCGGTGATAATGGGTGGGGGGGGGGGAATAAGGGTCTTTCAACGGAGAGGTGCGATTGGTGGGGGATCGACTGGTGGTGGGTTGAGAAGAAAGAGTTGAGGAGTTTGTTTTTATCTTTAGGTAGTTGGGGTGGGGGGAGCGCTGTTAGGGGTAGGTAGTATCGGGGTATGTTTTGTTGAGTTATTGTGTGTTGGTGGTTGGTGTTTTGTTGTGTGTTGTGGTTGTTTTTATGTGTTTATGGTGGTTTATGGATTTGGATCTTTAGAAGAGTAAGCTCATGGAGGGAGGGTTATTGATTGTTGATTTTGAGATTTTAGTTTGATAATGTGTTTTATGGGATGTGGGTATTTAAAAAAAAAAATAAAAAAAAAAAAAAAAAAAAATTAAAAAAACAGTTAAGCTGCTATTTATGGATTACGCAATACCCCCAAATCCCAAAACAACATCAAAGATTCATTTTAGATAATTTACAAGTAGAAAAAATACAATGGCGGACTCATATCTCTAAAATTTAGCCATAATATAAAATTGCCATTTTTGAAAAAAATGCCCCCCGGCCAGGAAACTTGCTTGGAACACTTGGGGATGATAAAACATTATAAGAACGCAGACGTTTACATTGCCATTTATTCTCAAACAGTCTCCTCCCTTTTTTATATTTATGGAGGTTATTATAGGCCATTACCAAAAGCTCTCAATTTTACATAGAAGATTTCATGGTTGTAAAATATATTGTTCTTGTGCTTTAGCACACGCAAATAAAAAAAAAAAAAAAAAAAAAACAAAAAAATGGGTACATTTAGAAGTTACAGGAAATGACGTCCAAGATATTTCAAGGTTTACAAATTATTTTTATTCCAATTACATGGCCCAATCAAAGTTTAGAAAAACAGTTATATATGAAGGACCGATTTTTGCTATTTCTTTAGTGTGACACATCTAATCTAGGAAAATTACAGTAAATGACGAAAAATGGATAATAGGAAAGTACATAGATTTTTCTAGTGATTTACCGTTGAGGTTGGTTGGATGTTTTCACCAACAACCCTATATTTATCTTAACAGCACACGAGTTTTTTCTACAGGCGCCATGGGACGTCCCGTTTCTTCATGATCTACATGTTTTGTATACATCTCATTGGACTCGGCCTATGTCTTAACTTTCATGAGCAACGTCAACCATCTATCAAGCAATATTCTACGCACTCTCACACATTTGGCCCCCGTTTTGGATTCTATCCATTTTAGACGAATGTCTTTCAATATGTAAATTCTACAGGAATTTCAATGATTATAAAGTTTCAATTATTTTTTTACCAATCTTGATCAATGTAAGGCTTTTCAGAAAGATATTTGTTTCTTGATATAAGTCGTTTCAATAATAAAGGTATGTGTATCTGTGTTGTATTATTTATCCCTGTCAGTCTGTCAAACTGTATAAATCTGAATAATAGACTGCGTCCTTTCTAGTGTTTGGGGTGTTGGAGTCATAGTCTATATTGTTTGCTTTGATGGCATTACTAGCCACCACACCCCCCGCCTCAGAATGCAGAGAAGAACAAGCGATACACTAAAAAAAACTCATTTTTTCTTGCTCAAAGACAAAGATACATACCCAGTTCTTTGATTCTAGATTGCTGTCTGTACTCATTCGTATATAAACCTACAAGGAGTTGTTGTGGTCTCAGCACAAAGTGGGGAGAAGGAGGAGAAGGAGAGGAGGATAGGGGCGATGAGGAACGTTTGACCGATAGAGGATGGAAGAGGTGTGTGGTGAGGGTGTAACGTTATATAATACATAACCTTGTGTCTAATGCTAAGTGAAAATATAATATGTCCTTCCATTAAAAGTTAACAGGTCCTCACAACAAGTTCCCTTTATTATTCAGTTTAACTGTAAGCAACTTGATCATATAAAAGGTAGCCAATTTCAGGGGGAAATTATGCAACCACTGCACGGGTATGGGGAGAAGGGGGAATCTATATACATTATCTTCATAAACAGAAAAGAAATGGTCGGTAGGCTCATTCTTCATCCAGCATCCCCACCGGCTGCCTTCTTTGCTGCAGCCTTCAGCCTCCTCTCCTGCCTCCTTCTGGTTTCTTCGCATTCACTTTGCCCATGTTGACAAGGTTCTTTTTCCTTTGACCTCTCCGATGGGATCCCTTGACGAGTAGAGTGAAAAATCATATGTGCCGTCTGTTGAGTCGACTCTCACCATGAAATGATGTGGAAGCACTTTTCGACTAGCCTTTCCAACCATTGCTTGTTTTTGTTGTAATGTGTAACCAACCGGGGCCTACACAATTAGGGTTAAAACGAACATCAAAATGATGACCATATAAAGCAAACAAAAGACGGGGATTTTCAAATAAGACCTTGTAAAAAGGTTTTTTTTCAAGTTAGGTAACAGCCTTTTATTTTTTCTTTTAGCCAATTTCTTTTGGTTACGTTTTACAGATAAACAAATACCAAACCACTTATTAGCAACGTGAAGGAGTCAAAATGGCCAGTCCAAGTACGTACCAACAATGGTTCAGCGCCACGCATCCCGCCCACCCACACACCCGCCCCGATCCGGGGTAGAATCTATACAATAACCATTATACTTCTTTAATCAGAGAGAGGATAAAACGGGATGGCGGCAGTGAGGCGGGTGAAGAGCTCATTCCTTCATCTGATCCCCACGGCTCACACTTTTCTGCTCCTTTTCTGACAGCAGAATTCTCTTCTGGTCCATTTCGCTTCACACGCTTCTGCCCAGGTTCTGCCACCCTCTGTAGGCCTTGTCGATCTAGTGAAAATGTAAAATCCATGATGCTTCTGTGAAGTAGGAGGTAGTCTGGAGTCGACACTCTAACCATTGAATGATTGATGGAACATTCACATTCTTGCCTTCCAAACTTTTGGTTGTAACCACAGCAGCCACATATATGTAACGGAACCTCAAAAATATTACATACAAAATACAAAAAACCAGAGTGAAAGAGTCAAATAGGATAGAAAGTGGTTTTTGTCAGGTAAATCCTCGGTTTTTGCTATCGTTGTTATCTTTTTAAAGATATATTGATTTATACAAATAATACTGTTCGCAAGTCTGGTTTTGTACTAGGTACCTTGATGAAGCTGCTTATTCTTTTTCATAGGGTTAATTGAATTCGTTTTTTTGATGTGTGTGGGTTCTTGATTTGAGAGTGATTATGTGTGTGACGATAGCATGTTCAATTCAAAAATTTTCTGACTTTGAATCAATAAAAAGTCAAATGTCTCTGACTTTTAAAGAAACTCTTAATGTTTTATACACAATGTAGGCTCAAAACCAGGTTTTTATTTTTTAAACCAGTAAATGAATAAGAAATTCAGAACTTACACAAACTACCAAAGTATAACCATCTCGATAGATGGTCATGTTCATGCGGGTGTGTGAGATAGCATTGTTCAATACACAATTGCTGACTTAATCAATATAAAGTCAAAATGGCTGACTTTTAAGAAATCATTAATTGCTTATAAATTCTGTAAGGATAGTATATTAAGATTAATAAAGTTAAATAAGAGCAAACTTTTTAGATAAGCACAATCAAAGCAGCAAGGTGTTCAAAATACAATAAGCTATAATGTTTCTATGATTGCATATCTTATAGTGCTTAATATCATAGCTAGCAACATGCCTATTCAGTTATTCCTAAGTGCTTATTTTAGCGTAATATTAAAAAATAAGCAGTTTCAACCAAACACAAACTTATATTATATCCTTTTAAATCTGGTAAACTGGGATGTCTAGCTTAGCTTATTTAAAAGCAGCTTGTGCTAAAACAAGCAAATAGATTTTTGGGATTGCTTATTCTAAAGTTCTTACCTGCACAGCTAGCAACCTGCTTATTTTTTCATATGCTTATAGCCTTATAACAGCAATGAGTATTTTCTCAGGGTCCATGGGGAGAACGTTCATAACCCATAACCTGTGTCTAATGCAGCCCTGAATGTCCCATTATTAATCAGTATAACTGTAACACCCCCAAAATGGGTCGCAGTAGAATAAGGATCCGGGGCGTGTTACTTCAAGATCAACAGCACAAGATATATATAAGAACGACACAAAAAGTCGTTTAAATTGATACATTGGATTTAATTAAAAGACATATTACAAAAGCTTATAGCTTTACTTGTTCTT
>BQNB010176439.1:0-13061 GCA_026074375.1 Tanacetum coccineum
CAATAATCAACTGTCTTCGTAATCACATCTTCAAATAATCTTCAAACCGAGCCATAAATCAATAAGAATAAACTAAAATCATTCCAGTTCTGTCCGAAATCCAAAACCATCCAAAAATATGTATTGTCCGATATCGTACAAAGCTAGCGGTACAAACTCTTTTATGTCATAGCACTAACGGTACAAACTCTTTCTCGGACGACGCTGGCAGTACTAAAATAAAACATAGCAGTACTAACTCTATATAGAGCGGTACTAAGTGTGAAAACGAGCGGTACTAACTCATGACAAGAAATATTAAACATTGCGAACAATATTAATTCCCTTGAGCAGCACAAAGTATAAACAACACAAACCTTTACTTTGCTCGAATCCAACAACATTAATAAAATGCTCGAAACAGTACCTTAATACTTTTCTTGAAGCCCAATAATATATCATGAATAATATAAAGTTCACCATGTACTACTATCACGTCCAATATATATCATGAATAATATAACCACGTGACTTAGGGTTTTCCAATATTACTTAAAGCATGAACAACAGTTGGGTACTGTATACCATACCCATGCTTTAACCAATAATATAAACCCTCATGTCCCTCAAAGAGCAGTATCCCATGTGCACGAATAGTTTAAATTTTATACTGTTTTATAAAGTTTTCATATAAACCCCAACAGTACTTTTACATGCCCTTTTAACAGATGTGTGCAAAAACCCAATAGCACATGAAGTAGCATCAATAAAATAATCAACATTTACCTTTTATTACATCATCTCCACGTCAAAACCAGTTGGTCCAATAGCAACTGTATCTTTTCACATAATCACGTCTATCACCACTGCTATAAACATTAAGAACATGACAAACAGATCTGATCATGTATGAACAACCTTAATAACTACATCATCAGGAACCATCATCTAACGAACAGTAGTAACAAATCCTATTAGGGTTTCGGTACCACAAAGGGCAAATCATTGCAGCCAACATGGAGATCGTTTTAGGTTTTTTGTCAAAGATCCAAGGATTGCATTGTGGTGTGTGGGACAATAACGAACACATTTAAAATCCTTTGTGTTTTCTGCTTTGCCAATTAAAGGTTTGAATGAAAATCTAATGTCGTTATTATAATCGTTTTAGGGTTTTTTTCAAAAACCTTGTAGATCCTAGATATCAAGAGCAACCTGCTCTGACACCACATGTTGAGAATCGATTTTCTCATCTAGGATAAGAATAACAATGATTGATAACACGCAGTGGAATAATAAAGAACACAATCAATGTTATGAACAAGGATTTCTATTCATACAATTTCCCTATTACCCCAACTATAACTTAGGGCTACACCAACTAAATATGGTGTACTATTCGACTCTCATCAGTCGACTTGCTATCTAACTATCTAGACTCTTATTGGGAGAGCTCTAGTTTTCTATGGATGGATGTCTAAAACCTATGTCTATGATCTCTTTATATAGGGAGAGATCATGACTTACAAAGGAAGTAAATCAATAGATAAGGAAACTATTTAAATTACATTAAACCACATTAATATGTTTCCTAATCATTATCATGTAGAATATTTGACCAAATCTTCATATTTACAACTTTGATCCTTTTGTTTCATTCTTTTATTCATTTTGTCTCATCAAATATAGTTTACTTTCGTTAAATTAATATTTTGTCATCAACAAAAAAGGGGAGATTGTTAATATAAATAAACCATAAAAACGTTTATTTATATTTTTCGATATATCCATGTTTTGCCGATGACAATCATAAAATCATCGAAAGGAGAAAACATAGTTTATTTGTTTTAAACCAATAGTTTTCTAACTCGACTATCATCATTATACATTCACCATCCTTATCATACTCATGATTTGAATTAAACATCATTACTACTTTGCAAACCCGTCTTTTGTCAAAACATACATGATATATTTTCTACAAACCAACTTAGTTATTTTGGTTAACAATATATTCACTTTTGTTTTTCGAATAATATAAACACTTAGTAATTTTAATAAAAGTTTCTTTTAAACACTATCATACTCCAATGAACTAGAAAAATCATTTTTGAAATTAGTTACATCATAGGTGACATCACATAATCTAAAATTCGGATTGTATGACTGCCGATTCCATAACATTACACTGGCTAGTTCCCCGAACTGGTAGAACCGTGCTACAAGACAATTTTCAGATTGCCGGTTCCATAAGTTTGCACTGGCCGGTTCCCAGAACTGGTAGAACCGTTGTATAGGGAAGCTACTTCCATAGGCTTATAACGGCCGGTTCCATCCTACAATTGGAACTGGCGGAACCGTGCTACAGTACCAGATTTGCCTATAAATATCAAGTCATTTATCATGTTTTGATCATACATTCATATACACTTTTCAGTTACATTCATCTAACCTTTGATCTCAGATCATGGTTTATATCATACTAGAGTTTTGGTGATTTTCTTAATAGGAGAAGATTTACCGGATTATGCATACGAGACGAAGCTTCAAGGTTCGTTTGTTGCTAGTATCTCACATCTCATGAAGACCAATCTACTGATCTTGAGTCATCATTTCATTCATCTTATTAATTCAAATCTATCATTGTAATGAGTCGAGAATGTATAGTGAAAAACTAGTTGTAGAAAGTTAGGATTTCGATTTCATATTGTAAGGTTGGTTCTATGTTTGTTAGAACCTAGCTTTTAGATTGAGGGTAAGTGTAGTGGGGTTTTTCCTTCCATGATTAGGGCACGATATCTAGCTTAATACCAAATAAAGGGTAAGCGACGTGGAATTGGTTCTTCCGTAATAGGACTTGGTATTTAGCTTAGTACCGGATAAAGGGTAAGCAACGTCGTGAGGCTTCTTCGCCGATTGAAGGATTTTGGTGTCCATTTTAAACTCTCAAGTAGGTGACTCAGGGGGTGGAGTAGGGCAAGGAAGGTGTCCTTGTAGCCGAACCACTATAAATACGTGTGTCATATATCCTTTACTTTTGTGTTTGTATATCACGTTAAATTAAATGCTTATATGTTTAATATCCTTAGATCTAATAATTTCCTAAAAATCAACTAACAAGACTGAAACAAATTTTAATTGGCAAAACTATTCAACTCTCCCTTCTAGTTTTCTACATATGGGTTATTTCGGGGGAGTATGTTTGATGATAAAGGGATATTGTTTGAATCTTTTAAAGAAAAGTTATCATTTATAAATTCAGTTTCACATATTTTTAAAAGGTTATTCTACGAGTGATTCTCAACCCAGAGCTTATTTTGGAAGCTTATATGGTCATGATGCTCACGATGAATCATAATCATCATGAGAGGGAGAAGATATAAGCTTAGATTTTGCCAAGTATGAAGGGGAAAAGATATAATCATATAAATTGGGATAAATTAAGAGATACATCCAAGTACATAAAGGGGAGAAGATATAAAATGAATTTAGAAATATTATGAGACAAATTGTTTTTTATTGTTAATAATGGGAAGATATCAGTAAACAAACTGTGTCAAAGAAATCATTATGGTAAAAGTAATTTGATTAAGAAGATAAGGTTCTTATTAATGATTGAGGTTACATGATAACATTAAATAGTTTATATATTTCTTATCAATATTCATGTGTTTTTAGCTCACTACTATCATCTTTTCATATAATTTGGTACTTAATTACGTTATTTGTCAATAAAGAACCATTAGACAAGAATGACGATTTACAAGGTCTAAGCATAGCAAAAGGATGAAGAAGTAAATTCTAGACTCAACTATAATGTAGATACGTCAATCTAACTACAACGTAGCTATACAACGATGTGCTTACCAAGTTTTTCCATTACATAACTACGGTGTAGCTTCCCCGCACTAACTACGTCGCAAACAAGAAGACAAAGGTGTGCTTATCTACATCAAGGGAATTTCAGCGTAGCTCATCACTTACAACTATGTCGTAGTTAAGACGACTTCAGCAAATCTATAAATACCACGACCACAACTCTTAAAATATACCTCTTCGTTCCTGGAGCCCTACTAGGGTTTGGAGAAAAACCCATTCTCACCATAAAAAGTTGTATAACAAAAAGAAGGAAGGATCAAGCTCAACTAATTCCATAGTCTACTTCATTTTGGTATATTGATATCATGAAGTTGTTATTCAGAATCAAAACATGAGTTAGCACGTTTGTGCTTTTGCTATTATCATTATTATGTTTCCTCTTCTCTTATCATTGTTAATTTGATGTCTTGCATAATTTTTATTGTGTGCTTAAGGATCCTAGCTTTCCTATCTAGGTTGTAGAATAAGGTTGTGCGAATACCAGGTAGTAAGTTACCAACTGAATCCTGGTGTTCCCTATTAACCATAGGATTACCAATCCTTATGGTTGCTCGACCTATTATTAGGATTAAAAGCCTTCTTAATGCTGCCAGTATTACTGCTGCTCATATCAGAGTTAATGCTGCTTAGTTATGTTAGTGCTGCTCAAGAACATCAGAGAAAAATGCTAAGTATTTACTACTGCTAGTACACAGTTAGTACTGCTAGTGTAAAGTTACTACTGCTAGTGCATATTAGTGCTTCTCAGAGACTTAGAAGAAAAACTACTAAGTAGTGACTACTGCTAGTACAAAAGTTACTATTGTTAGTACAAAGTTAATGCTGCTGAAGAGGTTAATGCTGCTAGTGAAGAAGTTAGTACTGCTGAGTTAGTTAGTACTTCTTATGTGATTTATATGAGTTATTTATGTAAAAGATATGTATAACTTATTTGTTTAAAAGATTTGATATTCTTATGAAAGTATTGTAAGCCGTTTAGGACTCCTTGATGTATAAAAGGAGGTTCTAGGGCATAGAGTTTGATATGAGTCATTCATAGAATTATCATAGCTTCAAGGTCTTTGTAACCCTAATGCTTTGAGAGTATTCATATTATTATAATATTGGAGCTTGTTTATTGAATTATATGTTCTAAGAATTATTGTTCCATTGATAATTCTTCTCAATATTAAAGATTAGATTCCGCATAATCTTTAATACATTCAAACAAAATTTCTACTATAGTTGTGTTAGATTTATCTTATATAACTAATCCTTATACAAGCTTAAGGAATTTGATCTATTGAAGTAGGACCAACAAGTGGTATTAGAGCTTGTTGCATTGAGAAACTTTGCTAGAAGATATGGATCAAGATTCTGCACACATGGTGGCTGCATCCAAAGTTCCCATGCTCAAACTGGGTGAGTTTGAGTTATGGAGGATGAGGACTGAACAATACATCCAGATGATAGACTATGCACTATGAGAAGTCATAGAGAATGGTGCAACCTTGCAAAAAACAACAGTTGTGGAAGGTGTTGAAAAAGTGATACCTATTACATCTGTTGAAGATAAGGCTCAGAGAAGATTAGAAGTAAAGGCTAGAAGTACTTTAATGATGGGCATTCCCAATGGACATCAGTTAAAGTTTAACTCTATAAAGGATGCTAAGTTGTTGCTAGAAGCTGTAGAAAAGATATTTGGTAGGAATGCGGCTACTAAGAAGACTCAAAGAAATCTCTTAAAGCAGTAATATGAAAACTTCACTGCTCTAAGCTCAAAGATGCTTGATCAAACCTTTGATTGGCTTCAAAAGCTTGTGAGTCAGTTGGAGCTTTTGGATGAAAAGCTTTCATAAGAAGATGTTAATCAAAAGTTATTAAGAAGCTTGTCACCTGAGTGGAACACACATGCTGTTGTGTGGAGGAATAAAGCTGAGTTAGAAACAATGAGCATGGATAATCTCTATAACAACCTCAAGGTGTATGAACCAGAAGTCAAAGGGCTGTCTAGCTCAAGTTCAAGCACACAGAACATGGCTTTTGTGTCCTCTTCAAATAACAACACTAGCAGCACTAATGAAGCAGTTAATGCTGCTCATGGAGTTACTACTGCTAGCACTCAAGTTAATGTTGCTAACTCTACAAATATTGATAACTTGAGTGATGCTGTTATTTGTGCATTCTTTGCTAGTCAACCAAATAGTCCTCAACTTGCACATGAGGACTTGCAACAAATCCATCCTGATGACATAGAAGAGATGGATTTGAGATGGCAAATGGCCATGTTGACTATGAGGGCTAGAAGGTTTTTGAAGAATACAGGAAGGAAGCTTACTGTTAATGGAAATGAGACTATTGGTTTTTATAAGTCCAAAGTGGAGTGCTACAACTACCACAAGAAGGGACATTTTGCTAGGAAGTGCAGAGCTCCAAGAAATCAAGACAACAAGAACAAGGAAAGCTCATGAAGGAGTGTGCCTGTGGAAATATGACTGGAGTGATCAGGCAGAGGAAGGGCCTAATTATGCACTCATGGCTTACTCATCTTCAAGTTCTGACTCAGAGGTATCCAATGATTCAAATTGTTTAAAATCTTGTATGGAAACTGTTAAATTACTTAAATCTCAAAATGATCAACTATTAAGAGATTTAGAGAAATCTAGTTTAATGGTTTTAGGTTATAAAACAGGTTTAGAATCAGTGGAAGAAAAACTTGAATTTTATAAAAAGAATGAGTCTGTTTATGTAGAAAACATTAATGGCTTAAAATGGGATATTCAAGTAGGAGAAATAACTATTAGAGAGCTTAGGAAGAAGCTTGAAAAAATTCAAAAAGAAAAAGATAGCATTCAATTTAATGTAGATAAATTTAAAAATGCATCTAAAAGTTTAAACAAGCTCATAGAGTGTCAAATTGTTGATAATTGCAAGAAAGGTTTACGCTATGAAAAATATAATGTAGTTCCACCTCCATACACAGGAAATTTCATGCCTCCAACACCTGATTTGTCTTTTACTGGTTTAGATGAGTTTTTTAATAAGCCTGTAGTTGAGAACATAAAGTCTGATGAAGAAGTGACTAAGGTAGTTAAGAAGTCTGATGATTCCCCAATTATTGAAGATTGGGTGTCATATAATAAGAAAGAAAACATGTCTCAAACTAAAACTAAGAAGAAAACAGTTAAGCCTAGTATTGCCAAGATAGAGTTTGTCAAACCTAAGCAACAAGAGAAAACTGCTAGGAAAACTGTTAAACAAGTTGAGAAACATAAGCAAAACACTCACAGTCCAAGAGGCAATCAAAGAAATTGGAACAATATGATGTCTTAAAAACTAGGAAGCAATTTTAAGATGTTTAATAGGGCATGTTATGTGTGTGGAAGCTTTAATCATTTACAAGTTGATTGCAATTACCATAAAAACAGTTTCAAAATCAAAGGATGGTAAAACCTGTTTGGAACAATGCTCAAAGGGTGAATCATCAAAATTTTGCTAAAAAGACTCACCCCTGTGCTAAAAAGAACATGGTTCCAAGAGCAGTACTAATGTAGTCTGGCTTAGTATCAATTAATACTGTTAGAAAAGTTAATGCTGCTCACTCAAAAACAACAATGAATGCTGCTAGACCAATGTCATAACTTTCTAAAACAACACATTCAACTGTTAAAAGGCCTATTCATAAGAACACAACATTTAAAAACAGTAATATTAATCAAAGGGTTAATACCGTTAGGGGTTAAAATGTTAATACTGCTAGGCCAAAAGCAGTAGTTAATGTTGTTAAGGGAAATAATTTTAATGCTGTTAAGGCCTCAGCTTGCTGGGTTTGGAAACCATAGACTAAAGTTTTAGACCATGTTTCTAAACATAACAGTGCATCAATCACCTTAAAGAAGTTTGATAATATTGATGTACAAGCCATATCTAAATCAGGGATTGCTTGGGTCCATAAAAGAAACTGATTTCTTACCTAATGTGCATGGCAATCCACAAATAGATCTATAGGATCAAGGAGTGATTGATAGTGGATGCTCAAGGGACATGACAGGAAACATGTCCTATCTTACAAAGTATGAAGAAATAGATGGAGGATATGTTACTTTTAGAGGGAACCCCGGTATGTGCTTAAATACACATACCTTTTACCTAAAAAAACGAGCCTAAATAACCAAAAACGAACATAAAATGCCAAATATAAGCTTGTTTTGCTATTTGTGTTGTGCAGGTAACGGATATTTAAAAAAAAGACAAAAATAAAGTAAAACGGACAAAACCAAGCACGGAATGGAAAGAATGTGAAAAGTCAAAAAGTCAAAGTCAAAGTCAACCAAAAAGTCAACCCCGACAAAGTCAAAGTCAAAGCCGAAGCCAACCGAACAAATACTTAATAGGCCCACCCGTACCCATCTAATGGGCCGGGTCAGCCCATTAAGGTATTATAAGAAGATTGAAATGGTTAATAAATAATTTAGAGCCCATTATCCATTTCTATATTACAGGGCCCATATACAAAGCCCAAACCAAACTTAACAGCCCAACAACAATAACTAAACGGTTGTTAAGTTTATTTGGCCACAACGACCAACCATGCAATAACAACATATAACCTCAAGGGTCATTCTTGCCAACTCCCTTAAACTTTTAAACCACAAGGACTGTGGTTGAAACATGACTTATCAAAATGAGGGGCCAAAGTTGCCAAAACCCCAAACCTTTACCCTGTATACCCAGTCAAACCAAATCCCTTCCCGCCAACACTATTCCCCTACATTTTCCCCACCTCGACTACTGTTCCACCACGACAAACCCATCACTCTCTCAAAGCCCCACTCAACCCCACAAACCTCCAATCCACCTTGGCAATCCTACAACCTCTCATTCGTTAAGGGTTTTGACAAAATCAATGGACATGATCATTCGGATTGCGCTCTAAGGCAATTCAATGGCTGGGATTTGTTCAAAGAAGCACAAAGAGGGCTTTTCAAGGGCTTATATTCACAAAGAAAGCACATGAAGGAAGAAGACAAAGATTGAAGACCAAGTCCAAGACCTATTTCAAACTCTATAAATAGGACTCATTGTAGCCATTTGAAGGCATCTAGCTTAGTGTTTTTCAGCTTATTGTAGTGTAGTTAGCTTATGTTTTCAAAATCTTGTAAACCTCTTTTAAGTATTAATGAAATTTAAGTTTTCTAGTTAAAATTTCTGTTTTCCAAATTCGTGTTCTTTAATTGTTAAAAAGTGTTTTCTAAACTTTTATAAGCTCTTATTACTCTCACTTAAGCTGTTAACTTAAACAACATGAGTTTTTCCATAACTTAAATTGTTTAAGCCACTTTTACCCAAAAAAATCACTCAAAAAGCTAAATTAGAAGATAAGCCAGAAAAGGAAGGGCTTATAGGTTTTTACTAGCTTGTTTTAAACAAGCTAGACAAAAAGGGTGAGTATTGGGCGGTTTTGGTGGAAAAAGTCGTATTTTTCGTCGTTGCGTTTTGACTCTCTGGCAAAATTCATGTTGCGTTTTGATTTCTTCTTGTTGCGTTTTGACTTCCTTCTTGTTGCGTTTTGACTCATTGCGTTTTGACTCACTGCGTTTTGACTCATTGCGTTTTGAGACTGGTTGCGTTTTGACTCACTGCGTTTTGACTCATTGCGTTTTGAGACTGGTTGCGTTTTGACTCGTTGCGTTTTGACTCGTTGCGTTTTGACTCGTTGCGTTTTGACTACAGGTTGCGTTTTGAAGACCACGACTGCGTTTTGACTAAACGTTACTCTGCCCAATTTTTTTATTCATTGCGTTTTGATTAGAAATCTTGTGTGAAGAAAAGGGTTTCAGTAAAACAGCCATAACTTTTGATCCGTAAGTCCGTTTCAGGCCCGTGACCTCTCAAATCGAAGAGAAAAACGAGACGGATCACGCTGTAACCACCCTTTAGCTGGTTAAGGATTTTTCGAGGCCCAAAACCATCGTTTACTATGATTTATTGACATTTTTCAGTTTTTTGGAATTTGTGTTACACTTGTTTTTGTTCTAACTCACGGCCCATCTGTATTTTTTGGCCCGTTTCAGTTTGGTGAGCCTAGTTAAACAATCTGCTGTAACCCTAGCCAGAAAATTATCTGTTTTTAGACAATTAAATCATTGGCCGCTGAGTCCGAATCAATTCATTTCATGTTTGTTCTATTGATTTTATAAATATCCGATAATTCATTTATCGGTTTAATCATAGACGTGAAATCCCGTGAACATGTATTGCATTACAAATACCATAATCAAGAATCCTAGACTCATAGAACACAATTCAACATAACAACACACCACACAAACAAAACAACACTTACTCCAAAACGATCCTGATAAAGTTTCACTTAAATGAACAATCAATGGCTAGAGATTTAGATTAAGTGACATGTGATTACGAAGTGGATTTTGGTATCCCTTATTTGCAATTGAAGTTGGATTTTCACAAAGGCGTCTTCTTATTTCATCTTCGCTGACTTTCTTATATTTTCTATTCGATTGTATGACTTGCTTGAAAGTATTACATTTATGATTAAGACTTGGATTATCTTGTTTCCAGCGGTATAGGGGTGGTGGTGACGACTGGACATACTATCTCTTAAAGGAGTTTCGTTGTAGTACTCAGTGTCCACGCAGATGTCGATGATGGATTATCTTCAAGAGGTGATGTACTTTTTATTCTTTTGAATGGAGTATACGGTACTTAGAGATTTTCTTAGCACGTTCTTCATTCAACAATAGTGCAAGATTAAGTAACAATTTGGGGGATTTTATTCAGTTTCACAGTTTGGTTATATCGGTGTTCTACCTTCACCACTGTGGTCATGACAATAGCCGACAGAATACGAGGTTGGTAAGTTAAACAAAGAGTTTAAAGGTTGAGATGTAATCAGCACTTCTCACGGGTATTTTTGTGCTATTCCAAGACAAAGATACTTCACAGTCTAAGCAAAATCTTCAAAGTTCTTTGATGACATTATTTTGTTTATCAAGATTTGTGCTTATGACTAGAACTTCTCGAGTATATGGACGTACACGACAATGATGCTTCCGAGAGTTCGCAACCATCATGGGGGAAAATGTGTACATCTGGGATTTAATTGACCTTGATGTTTACCATGTCAACTTCCTGGGGGAAGTTTGTTAGCCCTAAATGTTTAGTATGGTTTTTGAAGTAATTATGCAAGTGAGAAGAATCAGTTGATGATTTCTCTGCATTGCTCCCCCTGAACGAATATCACCAAGCCTGATGACAAGAAGCAGTGGTCGTTGGTGTGGTTTGACATTCTACACATATTCGCTGTGCGCTTTGATGACATGTAGAAGATTGTTCAAGCTACATTAATGTTTCAGATTGCTTTAAGATAGGGATGTTGGTTTAGGGGGAAGCTGATTCAGAAACTTCGCCAAAAAGGAGTCTATGAAGAAAGCTTTTCAAGACATGCTGCATGAATTGGGGGGAAGTTAATCCAACTCATGCATACTATAATGGTTCCTGTACAAGTAAAGACAATGAAGATCCAAGCTGGAGTACAAGTTTCAAGACAAGGAGAACTCAGAAGACATCTTCAGCTTTGGAAGTGCTTTGGAAGACTATATTACGTTGTTATTTGTACTTGTTAGGAACATTGTAAGTAATTCCGTAAGTCCACATATTGGGGGAAGATTGTTAGCCCTAAAATATGGTGACTAATCCAGAATTACATTTATCATTTATAGTCGGGTCGGGTTAGTTTAGCTAGTCGATATCGGGACTATAAATACTCCCTCCATACTTCCATGGAGGGGTAGGAGTTCACATTGTAAAGTGTGAGTGTGTGTGTGGTTCCTTTTTCTCTATTAAACCACACACATACACAAACACTCCTTCTTCTTCTTTTTTCTATCTCTTCTCTTTTCTCTCTTTTTCTCTCTAATAATATGGATACTTTTCTTTTCCATTTTACCAAGCCTCCGGATCATTGTTCAAAGGGTGAATCTATACTAACAATTGGCACCAGAGCATAGGGGGAATCCGTGTTGTTTATCTACTGATTATTGTGGTTAAACAAGATCAAATTCGTGGTCAAAAAGAAGTCAATAAAAAAATCAAACCCGAATTTTTGTGCTTAGATGTGTGAATGTTTATGTTATTAAGCAAGATCTAGGCATAAGGTAACTAATTGTGCAAGAGAAATCAAGTTAAAAGGTCAAAAAGGGTGATTTTTAGGCGATTTTTGGTGAAAAAAATCGTAAATTTCGTCGTTGCGTTTTGACTCTCTGGCAAAATTCATGTTGCGTTTTGATTTTCTTCATGTTGCGTTTTGATTTTCTTCATGTTGCGTTTTGATTTTCTAGTTGCGTTTTGATTTTTTTTATTAAACAGGTTCAAAACGCAATCATTGCGTTTTGGTTAGAAGAAATTTTAAAATATTAAAATAATCAAAACCCTATTTCGAAATTTTTTATGGTTGCGTTTTGGATATTTTTGAATATTATATTGACTGCGTTTTGACCATTGCGTTTTGACCATTGCGTTTTGACCATTGCGTTTTGACCATTGCGTTTTGACCAAATCTCAACCACTGCGTTTTGATAAAGTTCATTGCGTTTTGATTCAAAAGTCACTGCGTTTTGGTTAAAGATAGCATTGCGTTTTGTCTAGAAATCTTGTGTGAAGAAAAGGGTTTCAGTAAAACAGCCATAACTTTTGATCCGTAAGTCCGTTTCAGGCCCGTGACCTCTCAAATCGAAGAGAAAAACGAGACGGATCACGCTGTAACCACCCTTTAGCTGGTTAAGGATTTTTCGAGGCCCAAAACCCTCGTTTACTATGATTTATTGACATTTTTCAGTTTTTTGGAATTTGTGTTAGACTTGTTTTTGTTCTAGCTCACGGCCCATCTGTATTTTTAGGCCCGTTTCAGTTTGGTGAGCCTATTTAAACAATCTGCTGTAACCCTAGCCAGAAAATTATCTGTTTTTAGACAATTAAATCATTGGCCGCTGATTCCGAATCAAATATCGGTTCTAATCATAGACTTGTAAAATCCCGTAAACGTCTATTGTGTTAATTCAATTATCGGTTTTAATCATAGACGTGTAAAATCCCGTGAACGTGAATTGCATACAACCACAACATCAATCACATCATATCCATTCAAGATCCAACAAAATCTTTCACACTTCATAATTCACGATAAAATGGAAACAAAGAATACT
>BQNB010176440.1:0-13061 GCA_026074375.1 Tanacetum coccineum
GTCTGACTTTGTTTTTCAATATCACATACTTCATAGGCTATGAAGAACGAATCAGTAGCAGTGTTGGACGGGTTCTCATATTTAGATTCCCTCAATTCATTATTGCTCGAAGTACTGTTATCCACATATCTCTTATTCTAATTTCCATTCATCCATGAGTAAAATATCACATTTTGAGTCCTTCCATCCACTTTCTTATGGTGTTTGAATGATGTGTTTACGTTTGATAAGAATTCAAGTGGATCAATCCCCCAGATCTCTCCTTCGTCCAACATTTCATCTTCTCCATTGTATGATTCTGGATAGAATCTACAGAAGAATTTCTCAATAAGTTCCTCCCAAGTGGTGACTTTTCCATCTCCTTTACTAATCTACCACTCTTTAGCATCATCGGCCAACGAGAGAGGAAAGATTTTCATTCGTAGCTGATGGGTATCCACGCCAAGAACGTAGACCAAATCAACTATTTTTAGTACCTTAGCAATGTGATCCACCACGTCTTCATTGTGCGTTCCGTGATAAATATTCTTTCGTAACTCCACCAAAAATTCCTTGTTGAATTTAATGTTTATGTCGTTACTGGTTATAGAAATAATTGATTCGGTTGGAGCTTTTTCCATGTTTCCAGATAGAATTGGTTCAGCCATAACTTCCTGTAGTTCCTTCTTCAATCAACTAGCTCTGATAAGTTCTTCATGTAACAAGGGTAAAAATATCAGCAGGATTTGCTCTGAAGAAGGATAGAAAAAATTTTAGCACGAAAATCAAGTACGAGAACTAAGATCTAATTCTGTTCTAGATGATCGATACGCCATATCCAATGGAAGTGGATACGCCGTATTAATAAGTTGAATGAATACGCTGTATTGGACAGAGAATTGGATACGCCGTATCCGATGGAAGTGGATACGCCGTATTCAGCTATCGACCAGAACAGTGTATTAAGAAAAACAATTAAATACGCAAACAATTAAACACAAATATATACAAGCAAACAATTAAAGACAAATATACAAAATTTATAGAATATACACTAATCTAAATTACACTAATCCTAAGGGTTAGATCTAATCTAATGTTAAAAACCAAAATATCAAATAAAAATCAAGATTAATTTTCACTCCTCGGCAACGGCGCCAAAAACTTGATGTGTCGTTGTGTGGTGTATATTTTATTGATTCAAGTTTTAAATTTATATTTTGCCGACTAAACCAAAAACAACACTTTAACGGGCAGTGTACCCGATCGGTAGTAGTTTCGTGGTAAGTAGGGTGTCGAACACTTGAAGCGAGGTTAAATCTATCAATTCAATTAATATCTTGGTTATCTAATCTATGTTAATTCTATCCTATTCTAAACCTATGTCAGTCCTAGTTCCTAATTCTAACGGGAAAGGGGGTTTCAGCCTGAGAGACTGGCACGGTTTGGTTGGTGACTATAATCAATTCAAGGCACTATAATCAATTCAAGATACTTTAACCTACGAGAGCTAATTAACAAAGGATAAAAGAGCGGTCAAGCCAAATATAAGAAAACTGTATTAACCATTATTAATCCGATTAGAAAGTTGGTTTGTTTATTAAGTGCAATGATTTCTTCTCTCGAGGCGGCATATCATTCTTAAGACTTAGGCGTTACATCATCCTAAGACCTAGACACATTAATTATGTCACAATTAAAGCATCCGCATAAAGCATCCTTATTTGCTGATTATAATCTATCTTAGGGATTAAAGCAATGGTGATCTTGTTAAACCCTAGCTCAAAGAGACTTTACCCACTTACCGCTTAATGGCAATTTATACACTAGTAGTCCACTTGTCCAACTATCCAATGGAATCAGAACGTTACTTGTTGAATTATCTAGGTCACCTGCTAGTCAACACGATCAATAAACCATTGGCAATATCTAATTAACTAGTTAAGCCCGAAGCGTATCCTAGACACAGATTTAGAAGGACAATATTTGTGTAACTATTATTCTAGATGTATAAATTACTATATGGAGAGCTATCCCAGACTCTAGATCTACTTGGTCCGTATCACTAGATCCAGTTGAATGATAGGTCGCATACAAAAGCGTGTAAACAAGTATAAATTGATAAACATAAACAAGCATTCAATGATAAATCAAGAAATCAAGATAAACAAATACCAAACATTCAGATCTTCATAATAATGGCTAATACCCGAAGGTATTAGCCTTCAAACGTCATAATAAATACAAAAGCAATTATTTAGCCAAGGTAAACTAACCGAGTTAACGAATGATACCAAAAACTGAACGATTACTAAAGTATACGGAATTACACGTTGTCTCCTATGGAATTGATAACGTTGCTCGACCTCTTCTGCTCTTTTTCTCCTCTGAAAATTGACTTTTATGGTTTAGGTATCGAGAATATGATTTAGCACACTTAAAACTCATTTTTTAGTTTTCTATTTATAAGGTCTGGAATTCGGTTCGATACGGCGTATCCAAGTATTAGATATGGCATATTAGGAATTTCTTAGAGTAGGAACCACGCTTGATATCTTCCAGAATATTCACATACTATTTCTTGAATACGGCGTATTGAGTCTCTCTGGATACGGCGTATTGAGCTTTAATCCTCTGTGGTCTTTGGTGAGTGCAGGCACGGATACGCCGTATCTTCCTTGATGGATACGGCGTATTGGTCTTCAGAATAGTAATCTTCAAAATATCTTCATTTAAGCTCTAAAATGCGCGCCTTTTGCTAACTTTCACCAATTACTCTATAATTACTGCAATTCTCAAATATAAACGATTAAGTAACAATTCTTTGCAATAACTATACAAAATGGGTTAATAACATGGGATAAATGATGCTATAAAATAGATGCTATTTGATGTCATCAGTACCCAAATCCTACAGGCTCCTTCGCGGATTCCACAGGTTCCGTAACCCCCTTTGTTCGCTGGATCGAGGACTATCCTCTTCCGGATGGACTAAAAATGCCCTCCCATATTGGTTCTTACGATGGAAAATTGGACCCAGATAATTTCTTGCACCTTTTCAAAGGGGCCATCCGCATGCAAAAATGGTTAATGCCCGTAGCTTGCCACACGTTCACATACACCCTCAAAGATTCCGCCCGCATATGGTGGAACAGTCAGAAAACAGGTAGCATTCTAAACTATGAGGATTTAAAGGCTAAGTTCCGGTCACACTTCAGCCAACAAAAGAAGTTCACAAAGACACACTTGGCGGTTCACAATATCAAACAAAGAGAAGCCAAAAGCACCAAGGCTTTCATTACCAGATACTCTGACGATACTTTACAGATTTTGGATCTACACGAAGAGCAGTATATCTCTGGTTTTGTTCATGGTTTAAGGACCAAAAACTTAGTTGAGAATCTCTCCACAGATCTTCCGTCCACCTATAAGGGTTTGATGGAAAAAACCTACACCTGGATCAAAGCAAGAGAAGTGGCGACCAATGGAACTCCTAATGATCGAAGGAAATTTTTAAAAGATTAAGAAAATCCTCTTGGGACAATAACCGAGGACAGAAGGGCAGGGATAGGTTCTCCCCATTTTAAGGACCTAACCACAGACTACTCTCCAACCTGTCTAAAAGCCCAAGAGAGATCCTTGCCACAGAAAAGGCAGCTAGAAGCTTCGAACAGCCTCCTCGTATGTTTGGAAGTAAACAATCACGGGTCATGTCTAAATATTGCCATTTCCATGAAGACCATGGGCATGACACCAACGACTGTCGCCAATTAAGAAACCAGATTGAAGAAGCTATGAAATCAGGATAACTTTCCCATCTTGTGAAGGGAATTAAGAAAGAAAGAGTAAAGGCCTCCGAAAACCAGTGAACAAAAGGGGAAAAAAGACAAAAGCACTACGCCTGCCGAAGCACCTATACTCATGATAAGGCAGGATGAGTCGTATATAAAGAAAAAATTCGAAGACCTCACCTTCGAAAGCAAGGAAATTACATTCCCCTCAGGAGGTAGTAATTCTTTGGCACCGGTAGTAATAAAAGCCAAGGTCTTTGGAAAAGAAGTAAACCGAGTGCACATGGATAGCGGAAGCTCATGCGAAGTAATTTATGAACATTGCTTCATGAAATTTAAACCGTCCATCAGAGCATCCAATGTAGATTCAAAGGTCCCCTTAATCGGATTTTCAGGAGAAAAGTCTTGGTCTATTGAGAAAATTCCTCTGGAAATCACGATAGGCGACGCCCCTCTCACAAAAAAGGAAACTCTCGACTTCATGATCGTTAAGTCTGATTTGCCATATAATATGCTACTAGGGAGGACAACAATGTAGAAGATGGAAATCGTGGTTTCCACCATTTACGGGGCCATCAAATTCCACACCACTAGAGGAATTGGTATGGTATTCTTGACACATGAATCCGATAAAATAAAAGAAGGAATGAAGAAGGTCAGAGAGACACCCCCAGTAAGTGAAAAAGAGGTTTTCAACTGCACTACGGCAGAAGAAAAAGTGGTCGTTAATAACAAATATCTGGAATAAACAGTCGCTATCGGAAAGCAGCTACCGGAACACTTCAAATGAAGGCTACGAGACCTCCTAAGGGCCAATACAGATGTCTTCGCATGGACCCATGCTGATATGATAGGGATCGCTAGAACCATTACGGTTAAGGGAAAGCCATTCAATACAGAACACGGGTTGAATGAATACAGCCACGTCAAGCCAATCAAGAAAAAAAGAAGGGGCCTGGGCCCCGATCGCAGTACAATCGCTTGTAAAGAAGTAGAGGAACTAACGAAGGTAGGAATCCTGCGAAAGGTCAAGCATCAGACATGGGTAGCCAACCCAGTCATGGTAAAGAAAAGTGGCGGAGGGTAGAGGATGTGTGTTGATTTCACAAATATAAACAAAGCCTGCCCCAAAGACTGTTACCCTCTACCTGAAATAGACTGGAAGGTAGAATCCCTCTCAGGGTTCCGACTGAAATGCTTTTTAGACGCCTACAAGGGTTATCACCAGATTAAAATGGCATAAGGAGATGAAGATAAGACGGCCTTCTTCACAGAAGAAGGGGTCTTCTGTTACGAAAGATTCCTTTGGGTTTAAAGGATGTTGGAGAAAACTACCAAAGATTGTAGACAAGGTCTTCCATGCTCGAATTAGGGAGAAAACCTTAAGGCATCTGTTGATGAGTGGTATCAAAAGTCCTTTTGAGAAGAAATGTTGGCAGATATTAAGGAGACTTTTGAGAAGTTGTCAATCCAATCAACATGTGAAGCTCAACGCCGAAGAAAATGTTCCTTCGGGTTGTAAAAGAGGTCGGTCATTTCTTTAGAAAACTCGTTACCAAGAGGGGATGTATGAGCTAACCCCTCAAATGGTAAAGCCATCACTGATGTCGAACAGCCAAATACGCTCAAAGATGTACATAGCCTCAACAGAAAAATAGCAGCCCTCGGCCGTTTCCTATCAAAGGGCGCCGAAAGATCCCTTCCCTTCTTCAACTTGTACTCAAAAGCTGCACAGATAAGAAGAACATACAATGGACACAAGAAGCAGAAGCGGCACTCTAAGAAATGAAGAAATTTGTGGAGATACTGCCAACGCTTACGGCACCAGTACAAGGAGAGATTCTGATGATGTACCTCACAGCCTCGACAAAGAGCATAAGTGCAGCTTTGTTCGCAAAAGGGGAAGAAGAATAGGTTCCCATTTACTTTATAAGCAGAGTTCTACAGGGGGCTGAGCTTAATCTAGCCAAGGAAGGAAAAGCTCATTGCTACTAACATTGGTTCATGTAAGCAAGGAGGTTATGGAAGGTTACTTTCAGAAACATATGATAACACAGTCTGACAAATTCGCGTTAAAACAGACGCTAACGAAACTGGAAAAATCAGGACGAGTGGCTAAATAGTCGAGTTAGGAGAACATGACATTATGTTCCAAGAAAGGGGTGATAAAACACCTAAATATTTTTTGATCGAAGTGCCCCTTGAAGATAACAAAAAGAAAGCAGAGGATAAGGCGGACACGAACCCAATGAAAACGAAGCTAAGCTACGAATGGAAACTCTTTACCGATGGAGCTGCAAGCTCTGACGATTTCAGTATAGGACTGATTCTAATAGACCCCGAGGGAAAATAATACACTTAAGCCCACGTTGGAGTCGAAAGACGGGACAACAACAAATGCTGCTACGAAGCGCAGCTATTAGCGGGTTACGAATAGCACGAGAGATTGGAAGATTACAAGGTTGGCATCTTTCGTAGACTCACAGTTGTTGGTAAATCAAAGTGTTTCTTTCCTATGTAATTTATAATTTTTTGTAGCGCCGGTCTTTGATGACAGATGGATATTTTTTAAGGACAGGGATGTATTAGTTGTGTAAATAAGTGTGTTCAACAAAAAAGAAAAAAAGAGCTTCGGTAAAACTGAAACAGACCGCACCTTCATTATCTGCTTATTAGTGTACATAATAACCAAATAATCCAATAACTACCCTTAAATTGATTACAAATTGGAGCAAGAGATTCGACCCATATCCTGAAAATAGATGCAAAATTATAAAACGAAAATGTTGTTCTTCTTAACCGTCAGGTGAACTTTTATATAATATTGCTTGCGGATCTTAATAAGAGGATACTATACGTGGTTAATATTCCTTTTATTTTAACAAAATGTCATCTTCAAGCTCTAATCTTATTACTATTGACGTGAACTACAATGGGATTTTTTACAAAAATCTGTTAAGGTATTCATTAGGTGTAGTAAAGAGTATTGATCATGTTGATGTTGGCGGAATGGATTTTAATGATTTACCAGAATTCTTTGAGGAACTAACTAGGTCCAAATGCATTAGGTTATACTATTGGGTTCCTAGTAAGACTTTATGCACCGGTTTAAGAATAATAGAATGTGATTTGGATGTATATAGATAATTGGAACATGGGATTTCAAACGGTGGGAGAATTGGTTTGTATGTTGACCATTACGAAGAAAACTTGACAGAATTTATTGCAAAAGATAATTTAACCGACCTAATCGTGGGTGTTGATGTCGCTACAAGTGACGTCGGTACCGATGATTCTGATCCTAGCTATCAATTAAGTGACGAGGATGATGATAGATCAGACTTGATATCGTTAGTTCAAGAGGAGGACGACGACGACGACGACGACGACGACGATGATGATGATGATGATGATGATGATGATGATGGCGTTAGTACTTTAAGCCAAACAATCAATGACCCTTTCTTAACTTGACTTTGTTATGACAATATGGACAATGATGTGGAAGAGAAGGTTGATTCTGATGAAAATTGGAGTGCTAATGAAGAAGATGATGAGAGTGATGGTGTTGAGAAGTTCATAGAATCTGGTGTCTTATATCCTACCTACGATCCAACCATTAATTGGAAATCAATGAAACCTATCTTAGGAATGTTGTTCAAGAGCTGTAAATAACTAAAAGAAAGTATGATTGATTATGGTGTTTCAAATGGCTACCAATTGGTGTTTCCAGTAAACGACTATAGAAGACTTTTGGTAAGATGTGGAAAAGAAGAAATCAATTATGAGGATGACAGTGTGGGGAAAAATGATGAAAACAGAGACAACAGTGTGGACAACAATGGTGATCAAGATGGTATGGGAATAAACAATGAAATAGAAAAGGATAGTGTGGAAAACAATGATGAACACGATGGCGTGGGAGAAAATGATGAAAAAGCAGAGGATGGTGTGGAAAACAAGAACGAGCAAGATGGTGTGGGTAAAAAGATAGCTATTAAAAAAAGAAAGGGTGGAGATGCCCATTTAGGCTTTGGGCCTCGAAAGTTACAGGTGAGGAGGGTTCATTCCAAATAAAATCACTACAGAAAGCACATTGTTCAAGAAAGTTTCCATAGGTCTCATTGTTACAACAACACACACTTGGATTGCAAAATGTTATTTTAAGCAACTAATTCAAAATCCTCATATGAGTATAAGAACAATGCAGGCTGATATCATGAGAAAATATAAGTGCAAAGTGAGTACGGGTCAATGTAGTAGAGCAAAGAAAAAGGCATTACATGAATATGAAGGAGGGCTAAAAGAGCACTATGCAAGACTTTCTGATTATGGAGCTGAGATAATGGAAACAAACCTTGGAAGTACCGTCAAAATGTCTGTGAATACGTCGGATGGCAATAACTACTTCAGTAGCTATTATGTATGTTTTAAGGGTGTCAAAGATGGATGGATCAATGGGTGTAGGAAAGTTATTGGATTGGATGGGTGCTTCTTAAAAAGTGTATGCCAAGGTCAATTATTAGCGGCTAAGGGAAGAGATGCCAATAATTATATTTTCCCATTAGCTTGGGCTGTTGTGTCTGTCGAAAATAAAGAAAACTGGAAATGGTTTCTTACACAATTAAGGGATGACACTGGAATGATAGATGGAGTTGGGCTAACTTTAATTTCCGATCAACACAAGGTACTAAACACTCACACTCGTCTAGTTTTATTATTTCTATATGATGCATCTATATTATAACGATACTGATATATTGATATACATTGCTAAAAGTATGCTCTTGCTTTTATAATGATGGTTAAACCATATACTAAAAATTGCAGCATGTTGTTAAGCATAGGACGATAGGTTAGACCGATTAACCTGATCTCTTATTAGGATCAGGTTACAGACATAATTTTAAGACTTGTTCGGGTTTCGGGTTAATGCGTATAACTCGATTAAGATTTGTTTAATATTTTTTTACTTTTCTTAGCCCACAATATTGACAATTGTGGAAGCTGTGAAAGATATATTCCCTTATGCTGAGCATCGACAATGTACGCGACACATACACGCTAATTTTAAGAAGAAATTTCATGGGCTGCAGTTCAAGAATCTATTTTGGGCTGCTGCAAAATCAATAACCGAGCAACATTTTGAGGACAAAATGAATCAAATCAAAGCCATCAGCAATGATGCATATAATCATCTTGTTGAAAGAAATCCAAAGAGTTGGTCAAGAGCCTTTTTTGAGGTTGATAGGGCATGTGACTCTTTTGAGAATGGCATGAGCGAAAGCTTTAATTCACGCATTCTAGTTGCACGAAGGAAGCCTATCATCACTATGTTAGAAGACATTAGAACATATGTTATGCTACGAAATTTTAAAAAGGCTGAAAAAGCAGAAAAATTAGAGCATGAAGTATGCCCTTCAATCAGGAAGAGATTAGAAGACATTAAAGTTGAACAAAGGTAATGAAAAGCGTACTTTACTAAAATCATGATTGTATATTTATTGCTATAAACGTGAGTTGTTTATGTGTAGGCATTGGAGTGTGATTCCAAGTGATTACAATGTATTTGAAGCAAGGAACGAATACAATGCATTTGTGGTGGACATTAGAGCAAGAACTTGTAGTTGCAGATCATGGCAGTTGTCAGGCATACCTTGTGTTCATACAGTTGCTGCATTGGCCTTTCTCAACAAGGACCCGGAGACTTATGTTTGTGAATGGCTTAAGAAGGACATGTTTAAAGAAGCATATAAATATCCTATTAGACCTTTGAAAGACAGTTCTTTTTGGCCTAAGACAGACGACATTAAACCTCTACCTCCAAAAGAAAGACGAATGCCCGGTAGGCCATGTGTTAATCGGAAAAGAGGTGCATGTGAGAAAGATAGAAAGAATGCAAAGGTTGGATTTGGAAGGAAAATGACTTGTCAAAAGTGTTACGAAAAAGGTCACAATAGCAGGTCTTGCAAGAAACAGAAAACCGACCCACCACCAAAGGATGTGAGGCCAAAAGGTAGGTCTAAAAGAGTTGTTGCACCAACAAGTGAAAGAGCGTCTACGAGTGGGATTGAGGTTTGTGATGAGATGGTTGGTCAATAATTTCATGTCGGTTAGGAAAGTCAGACTATGATGAAGTGGACTTTGGTCACTAATTTTTAGTATTTATGTTGGCTGCACTATAAAGCTTTTGTTGTGAACCTTTGTTTCACGTGTTTAGTTTTCTAACGATCTTGTTTTGTGTCAGACCTGTGTTTTAAAGTAATAGGACTATCTGTTTAGTTTTCTAAAGCTGAAGTACATATTGTTATAAATCGTATGTTTTTTAGAGTTGTGTTTTAAAGTAATATGACTATCTATTGTCGCAACAATAATCATTTTATAGTGAAACTTCCATTGTTGAGGTCATGAGAAGTCATCATCATATGATCATCTTGAGTAAAAAAAATCTGACAATTAATCTATAACGAGGTTTGTAAACCCGCACTTCGCGGCGGAGCGCGGGAGATATCATTCTAGATAAAATAATACCAAAGTATTTGTTACACATTGTTTTGCTTGTAGTTCTTTATACAATATCATGTTCCTTCATCTATCCAACCATCTGCACACTATTGTCCCTGTATATATTCACAACATCACTTTAATGTACAATATCAAGATGACAGCAGCATCAATAAGCTCTTAAGTGAAATCGACTAATAAGATGGCTGGTTTGGGGAACAGTCATATCTTCTGACAATGAAAGGATTCAAACAGTTGCTATAATTTAGAAGAAAAATTCCTAACACTGGTAATATGTCTCTTGTCTCTGCTGTAACATTTAAGGGAGACAATGTTACCGAAGATGGAAGAGATCTTGCTAATTGGTCATCAGAAGATATAAGGAAGTTGATAATGGGAAACTCACATGGTCTAGCCTTTTTTTCTTACTACTTCCTCTTTTCTATGTCACTATAATTTAACATACATTTTGCCCCATTGTAGTGAACCCATTGTAGAGTATAATCTTATCACCTCCACCAAACATCCGACCGAGAGAAGATAGCCAGCCCTTTGCAACTACTGTTTGATGTCAGAGTAGCAAGAGTGCACCCGACGGGGCTTTTTGAAGTTGGGTCCATTACCAAACTTAGATTACCTCGAGTAGATACCAAATATGCCATACTTTACCTACAAATATGCCATACTTTCACCATAAATAATACCTCTAGAAAGAAATTGTTGGCTTCTTTAAATAAACTTATTTAGTTCACAATAGTTACTAAGCTTAAAAATTTTGGGGCAAAAAGAGTGGCTAATGGTATCTATTTGATCTGAGCCAAAATAATCTAATAAGCTAAGTTTTTTTGAAAAATAACTTGTTACATATTCTATTTGATGGGTTATCCTTGTAAATATGGATAATTATCTTATAGAGATAAGTAGCTTTTTATTTTTGAGAACAAATATAGTAAGAGATATATTATTTCGTGCAAAAGGATATCTTTCATGATAACGACGATGCTAGGGTGATCAAACTTAATAATGAGATTGAAAACCTGATCATGCGTCTTAAACATAACCATGCTTGTCCAATTTGAAGAAACGTTACCCATGTCATTTTAAGCTTTCAAATATACATTTAGCTTAATTAATTCTAACTCGTTGAGCCTGCTTCGGTATTCAAACGTTTAGTTGATAGCACATCAACTCTTGTTGTTGTGATTTGACTCAAAGCACGCCAGTTATACACATGTTGATGATAAAACATGTATGCATTAGGTAAAGAATGTAAACCATTTTTATGAAGATACTACGAAAGCTAAGCTTCACATTCGCTACATTCCTAGTAGCCTGAGCCAAACACACCTTGTTCTGTTTTTTGTAGTAGTCTGATCCTAACGTATCTCAAGTCAATAACTTAACAGTAGCAATGGACAGACACATGTTCATAATACTAATGCGAAAGTGTAGCTTGCAATTTCTTGGAAATTGGAAAAAGTGGCTTACTTTTTTCTAGAATTAGTTCTATAGTAACAACACCCTAAAGCAATAATTCTTACCTGGGTAACCTAAAATGGATTCGTATATAGAAATCTATACATAAGTGGATAACTCGCATAGTTGTACAATAGAGCTTTGTGGCTAACTTTAAGGCAAACAGATGCAAAGAAACACCGTGCCACTTATATTTTGTAGTGTTGCATTATCTTAGTCATTTTCACAAATAATTGGAATTAGACAATTTGTGAAACAACTTAATGCCTGACAAAGTAAATTTTCGAGTAACTTGATATTTGGCTTAGCTAATACGTTAGCTAATTACTGCAGTAATGGTAGCCCTAATGCTGAGTTTTTCTTTGCAACACAACACATATATGAGCGAACTATCAAGGAATTTCATAGATGATAGTTTTGGCAAAAAGAAGTATGTACCTTGATAGCCAATGCGTTGTCAAAGCTATGTGTGGCATTATAAGGACCCCCAAAGTTTAGCTGCGCATGCCAAGTGCAACTCAGGCCTGTACAAATAAATATTGGACATCAACACCACTTTTAATTGAATCGCGTAAAACATTTGAACTGCAAGAACGCTTAAGATACCAAACCCTTAAGACATATTTTAGTCAAAATCATGTTAGTAAGGGTTCAATGGTGAAAATAAGCTATACACACAACCCTTGAGACACCGAACCCTTAATACACAAAGTAGCATCTCAAGTTAGCACACTTTATGCCCACGAAACCATAATGATATTCTTTTTAATTATCTTTTTCAAATCTTTTAATGATAATAGCCGTATTAAATTTTTATCTCGTAACAACATAACATATCCCATTCCTCACCTTGACCAGTTTCCATAAAGTGCCTCAAAATTTTTAGGCAGAAGTAATGGAAGTCCCAGAAAACACGTTTATTTCCCAAAAAGGGGCTCAGAAATAATCAATGTTGGGCAAATATAGAAATTCTAATGACACATAATCATGAACAGCAATGGTCATTAGTCGACCACTTCGTATGAAAGCTTTAGTGGTCCTAAAGAATCCTAACTGATGTACCATTGTAACTTTCGTGTCTGTCAATTTCATACTGTTGTTCCCATATGCAATCCCCACTTTCATTACCATACGTAGGGCGCTATAATATGCAAACAGTAGAAAAATTATGTAACATTTGAGATATAGCGTCTATATCAAGTTCAATATAAACGTAAAAAGCCGTATGCCGAACAATGCTTGATTGGGTTTGTAAAACATATGTGCCTTATGGGTTATATTCACCATAGACGTACGACATCAGTAAGAGAA
>BQNB010176441.1:0-13061 GCA_026074375.1 Tanacetum coccineum
TTTTAGTCGATTCAAACCACTAAACCGAACCGAGCCGAACCGAGCTTATTCGGTTCGGTTTTGGTTTATATAGGGTTCATTCGGTTCGGTTCTCGGTTTTCAAAAATCCTTAACTCGGTTTCGGATCGGTGTATTCGTTTTGGCTAGAGCGCCCAAATCCGCTATAGGGTCGGTTTCGACCCGATGCTCACCTCTAATTGGGATTCATGGTAGTATATATTTCGCGAAAGAATGAGGAAGAAAAGTTAAGTCAATACCCCCATATATTTTTCAAATGATATCCATGTTATTTTGATCCACTTCAAAACGGGTCATTAGTTAGATTGTAAATATCGAGCATGTAAAAGCTTAAGTGTAGGGGTACGTGTTATAAACCCTCATGTTGTATTATGTTATTAAAAAAATGAGAAAAGAAAAAGAAAGAGATTGATGTAGAGTTTTGTAGAGTTTGTACATCTTCGTCCGGGTCTTGGCTTAGCAACCAACTAGCGTGTATTCGTGTAAATAATTAGCTAACCCTTCCACTCTAAATTCACCCAAAGCCACCCAAATGTATTCCATCCGTTTATGTTTCCATTATATGTTATCTTGCACCTACACCTCACAACCCTTTAAAAGACCTCTTAGATAGTGATGAATAATGCTTGCACGTAGCAGTGGAGGTTTGATCCTTTACCAAGCCTATGGTAATTTATATACTATGACACATGTTCATGTTTGTAGTTATTCTTTAATTTTTTGAGCCTAAGATGGAGGTTTATACTCGAGAATTATTATGAATGATTAGGTTAAAGATATGTTGTAATTATCACCAAAGAAAAATGTTGCATTTTTTTAATTATGCTTTTTTTGGGATAGATATCAACTAATAATAAATACCTAATTTCTGTTTTGAGATGTATATAAACTTAAAATCAATTCCATATTTATCTCTTTGTTACAGATTTGAAAAAATTATACGAGAAATATATATTCTTTACATGACCTAATATATTTTAATTTGGTAAACAAAATCAAAAAACACCATTGGCCTAGTGGTTATGTTGTTTGTTAATATTACAAAATACTCAATTTCAAATCTTGTAGGCTACAAATTTTTTTAACTAATTTTCAATTTCGAATTTAAAAAAATTAACAAATTTAATTTCAAAAAAATAAAAAAAATCGTATTTTAAAAAAATTAACAAATTTAATTTTGAAAAAAAAAAGTAGTGACAATGTTTAAAAATAAATTTGAAAACATGGCATTATGATATGGCATTATGAGATGCCAAGTGGAATTATATGTGGCATGCCTCCTCTTATATATAATGTGATGACATGGCAAGCATGATGACGTGGCATTATGACATGGCAGAAAATTATCAAATGCCTCTTGTTATATTTATAAAATAATATATATAGATAGATAGATATATATATATATATATATATATATATATATATCTATATAATCTATATACATATATGTGTATATATATATATACATATATGTATATATATTTAATTATATGTAATATACCATATACAGTCTTAGATACTATTTACTATACATCTATATATATACATATACACTTACTTACAATATCTGATTTCAATTATATATATGTATATATATGTATGTATATGTATATATATATGTGTTTGTTGTATTTATGAATATTTATAATATATGTATATGTAAAAAGTTGTATTATGTATATATATGTATTTGTATAGATTATATATTATATAATACGTATATATATACAGTATGTTATATATATATACATATATATATATACATATAATACTATTACATATAATATACATATTACATGTATTATGATAAATGTGTATCTATATATTATATTTATATATAATATACTATATATTAAATATTTAATTTATATATAGAATTGGGTGCAAATGAGTGATTTCTTTAGTTGTAAAATAAAGACTCATAAGACCCCATTAAACATGCAAATGTGGCAATTTATTATTAATCACAATTATATAACTAATAAAAAATAAGGGTATTATAGACATTTAAATTATTACTCTTTAATTAATCCTAAATTATCATTCTCACACAACACTAAATAAAACTTTTTATCTAAAAAAACCCAACGTCATCAGCACTTTGAAATATCGTACCGCGATGCATCAGTTATTTTTGAGATACTCTACCATGACGCATCAGTTATTTTCTAGATATTGCACCACGACGCATCAGTTATTGTTGAGATATTGTACCACGACGCATCAGTTATTTTTGACGGATATATCCGTCAATGTTATTGCTCACCATTCATATATTTGATGGATATAGCCGTCAAAGTTATTTTCGACAGATATATCCGTCAAAGTTATTTTTGATATATTGTACCACGACGCATCAGTTATTTTCAAGATTTTGTATCACGACGCATCAGTTATTTTTTAGATATTGTACCACGATGCATCAGTTATTTTCGAGATATTGTACACGACGCATCAGTTATTTTTGAGAAATTGTACCATGACGCATCAGTTATTTTTAAGATATTGTACCACAACGCATCAGTTATTTTTGAGATATTCTAGCATGACGCATCAGTTATTTTCGAGATATTGCACCACAACGCGTCAGTTATTTTTGAGATATTGTACTAACAGATGGTGAAAAAAGAATTTTCAAAAATACCTTTGAAGCCCTATTTAATGACCATAATGTCACTCATTTAATAATATTCTCATTTAATATCAACTAATAGATCCAACGGTGTAGATTGGTTCTCATTTTAATAATTTTAAGAAATCTCTCACATTAACCCTTCTCTGTATATATATATACATATATATGTATATATATACATATATATGTATATATATACATATATATATATATATATATATATATATATATATATATATATAGAGAGAGAGAGAGAGAGTTCGGGTAAAATAAAAAAATTCTTCTAATAAAAAGGGTAGAAAGAATTGTGGGAGTGACAAGTGTCCCCCTCTTTTTTTATTAAAAAATTCGGTTAGCTTCTATAATATTTTGGTCAATGGCATTTTGGTAAATATCAACTTTTTTTCAAAAAACACACCGAATTTGAAAAGGACATAAGTCTCAAACAACAAACTTTTATAAAAAACTGATTTCACCATAATTTTTAGAATTAGATCGTCTTTAAATTGATATAAATCTTGTTAAATTTGGTTCAACTTGTTTTTTAAGAAATTAAATGGGTTTTGATTTTCTTGATTTTTGTTCCATTTTCAACCTAAATTTTGTCCATCGTAACAAATGAATGTTGTAATATTATGTTCAATCTTTATACATCAATTTGAATCACATAAACCCGCCATCATATGAGTGATGAGATCTCACACATTGAAAATGGTCTTTTCGTCATATTTTATGCACACAAGGTGTTTGATGAAATGCATATGTGAGATTTTTATTGTAAAACTAGATGTAAATGCAATAATTTTTGTACCATAATGAATAATTAAGCATTTTACTCTTGTAAGATCAAAATAGTTAGCTTTTTTAAATATTATTTTTTTACAAAAATGCACATATTCTTGTTTCATTGCTTTTTTAACCGTAATTTTCATCAATATAAAATTAAAATTAAAATTTTTGCAAAACTTGAAAGTTATATATACTATGATATACTTTACATAGCTTTTCGAATCGTTCAAAAAGAATAAAGTTTGTGTGAGATAACTCGTTTTCAATAAAGCATGTTTGGTTATGATACAACAATATTCTAGTGCATCACAGTTATTTTCTTAGCACGTCACAGTTAATAATTTAGTGAATAATACATTATTTACCATGACAAATTAAATTGTTACCTTTGATGATCCTACATATTAATGCAATAAATTTTACACTGTGATGCAGTAAAATATACATAGTGATGCAGTGAAATATACAATTTAATGCACTAAAATTTACAATATATTGCAGTAAAATATATAATTTAATACAGTAAAATTTACACTATGATGCAGTAAAATATATACAATTTGATGCAGTAAAATTTACAATCTGATTCAGTTAAATATAATTTTTAATGTAGTAAAATTTACAATGTAATGCTAGCAATTTTAGGTGTAATGCACTAACAAAATATATCGTAATGCAGTAACTGAAAAAATAAATTGTTATTTTCTTAGTGCAACACAGTTAATAATTTAGTGAATAAAACATTATTTACCATGACGAACTAAATTATTAACTATGATGATCCTACATATTAATGCAGTAAATTTTACACTCTGATGCAGTAAAATTTACACTGTGATGAAGTAAAATATACAGTTTAATACAGTAAAATTTACACTGTGATGAAGTAAAATTTACAATTTGATGCAGTATAATATATAATTTAATGCAGTAAAATTTACAATGTGATGCAGTAAAATATATACAATTTAACGCGGTAAAATTTAGAATTTGATGCAATAAAATATATAATTTAATGCAGTAAAATTTACAATTATATATTTTACTGCAACAAATTATAAATTTTACTACATTAAGTTGTGTATATTTTACTGCATCACATTCTAAATTTTACTACATTCAATTGTATATTTTACTGCATCAAATTCTAAATTTTACTGCATTAAATTATAAATTTTACTGCATCACAGTGTAAGTTTTACTATATCATAGTGTAAAATGCATTAAATTGTTTTTTTTTACTTCATTATAGTGTAAATTTTACTGCATTAAATTACATATTTTACTGCATCACTATGTAAATTTTACTCCATCATAGTGTAAAATTTACTGCATTAATATGTAGGATCATCATAGGTAACAATTTAGTTTGTTATGGTAAATAATGTATTATTCACTAAATTATTTACTGTGAAGCACTATGAAAATAACAATTTATTTTGTCAGTTACTGTATTACGATGTTTTTTGTTAGTGTATTACACATAAAATTGCTAGCATCACATTGTAAATTTCACTGCATTAAATTGAATATTTTACTGCATCAAATTGTAAATTTTACTGCATTAAATTGTATATTTTATTGTATCACAATGTACATTTTACTGCATTAAATTGTATATTATACTGCATCACATTGTAAAGTTTACTGCATTAAATTGTATATTTTACTGCATCACTATGTAAAATTTACTGCATTAATATGTAGCATCATCATAGGTAACAATTTAGTTCGTCATGGTAAATAATGTATTATTCACTAAATTATTAACTGTGATGCACTAAGAAAATAACAGTGATGCACTAAAATATTGTTGTAACATAACTAAAAATGTTATATTGAAAACGAGTTATCTCACAAAAACTTTATTCTTTTTGAACGATTCAAAAAACTGTGTAAAGTATATCATAATATCTATAACTTTCAAGTTTTGAAAAAAAATTAATTTCAATTTTAGACTGATGAAAATTACGGTTAAAACACAATGAGACAAGAATATGTACATTTTTGTAAAAAATTATAATTAAAATATATAACTTTTTTGATCTTACATGTGTAAAATGCTTTATTATTCATTATGGTACAAAAATTATTGCATTTACATCTAGTTTTACAATAAAAATCTCACATATATGTTTCATTAAACACATTGTGTGCATAAAATATAACTAAAACACCATTTTCAAAGTGTGATATATCACTCATACGATGCCGATTTTGTATGATACAAACTGCTGTGTAAAGCTTGAACATAATACTACAACTTTAATGATTTAAGTGTTTCGTGATTCGGTTGTTATGATTGACAAAATTTTGGTCGAAAACAGAAAAAAATTAAGAAAATCAAAACCTATTTATTTTTTTAAAAAAAGTTGAACGAAATTTAACAAGATTTATATCAATTTGAAGAGGATTTAATTCTAAGAATTACGGTAAAGTCAGTTTTTTATAAAAGTTTGTCATTTGAGAGTTATGTCCATTTCAAATTCGGGGTGATTTTTGAAAAACTATGGATATTTACCTTAATGCCATTGACCGATTTTTTTTTAAATATTTAGGGGGTTGACCGAATTTTTTAATAAAAAAGGAAGGGAACACTTGTCACTCCCACAATTCTTTTTACCCTCTTTATTTTAAAATACTTTTTATTATAATTGTACCCTATATATATATAGTATATATATACATATATTATATATATAGTTTATTTATACATAATTATATATTTATTATATATATATTTATATATACACTATGATTACTAATTACATAACCGCTGGACGGGAAGGGCGGGTGGGTGGGTTGGTTGGGTTGTGGGGTTGGGGGGGGTTTTACTTCGTAATATTATATATAATTCTGAAGTACATCGTTAAATAAAATTTATACTAAACCCACATAATATTTACAAAAAATTTGCAACGAAACAATGTTTTTTCACTCTACAAAAAAGGTTTTCTCATATGTGCCGGTTTTTATTTTTTTATAAAAGATCATACTTTCCTCATTTACCATAAGGGCTCAAAAAGGGAGGTGTTGTTAACACCCCCCCCCCCCCATTTTTAACTATTTTTATAGCAGCCGGAAGATAATCTGGGTATTATACTTATGGATTTACAACAATTCTAATGGTAGGAAAACAAACTTTAAAAGAGAGTTGTTGGAAAAATTTAGTTTCATTCACTATTTCATCAGATGTTGTTTTACAAAATGCAGGTCCCCAAAATCTAAAATATAGTTTAAATGTTAAAGTTCAGCACCTTCGAGTCATGGCCACTTCAGTACTCGCATCTTGTCTACTTACCTAAGATAACATGCTAAAATGGGTTCACACAAAGGTTGTGAAATTCATAGTATTGATAAACAGTTCATTGAATACAGTTCATAGTGTAATATTGTACACAAAACAATTATTCATGAAGATGTTATTGTTATAATCTTGGGTCACGTTATTATATACCCGTTATTTTATAATAAATTGCACCGAATGCAATTTATCATAGTAACCGTGTATTACTACGTTAGTGTACTAGTTTGGTTGGTTGATCATGTCTTGTTAGTATAGTCTGGTCAAGCTCATGGCAACAAACTGAACTTAGTTGTATATATATACCAAAATATGTGACATATATATATATATATATATAGTATATATATATATATATATTATAATTTAGATAATGGCCCTTCGATGTTGGGTAAATTGCCATATACTATTGAATTCAATATAGTGTATCAGGATAGCATATAACTTGTAAAAACACTTGTACTCCTGGTTTATGTTGTATAAGTCTTGAAAGTAATCACTTTGTTATAAGTTAAACAGAGTATGTAAAGAGTTTTAACAAGATGTATCCCCCTCGCGGGTTTATAAAAATGTAATATAACTAAAGGTTGGTTATGAACTTCACCATGTTAAGGTAGATGTAATAAATATTCTGAAATGAAAGCTGACGACCTTATCACAATCTTACCAAGGAATGTTGGTGTTTTAATGAACTGATAGTAAACAGCCACGTCACACAACCTGAGTAGAATATGTCAAGTCTTAGGAAGATTGTACTTTAGAACTTTGGTTTAAGAGTTATGAGTTTGATTGAGAGTTTGGAATTATTGCATACTGTTCAGGCCATCAATTCTGAAGTTCTTTCAGTAACGTTTGAGGAGCTCGGGCACTTTAATTCGTAAACCCAACACTCAGTTCAGAACGTAATACCAAGATGAAACTCATTAATATGAAGCTCCCTAGTATTGTGATAATATCATTGTTTTAAGTGTTTTATTCACATATCTAGAATTTAGCACGAGTAGCGTTATTATAGTTATGTAATAATGTTGAATATGATTTTACACTTTTTCAAAATGTTACATTTTAGACCTTAGGGTTTGGAAAAATGCAAATAGGTCCTTGGAGTTTGCATTTTTATGACTTTGGTCCTTTAATTTGAAGATATACCAATTAAACCTTGGACTTTGAAAACGTGACATTTATAGACACTATAGTTATAACTTTGATATATTGACCTTATTCAGCCCTTTTAGTTATTAGTTTTAGATGTTACGATATATAACCCTTGCCATGGATTATAATTACAAAAACATGTACAAATTTACCTTTTGCAAGCTTATATTACATCATTTCTTTAGGACCCATTTATAAGTTTATAATATAAAACTAAAATATGAAGATTTAACGGTACACAAGTTTTTTTAATAAACGATTCGTTAAGCTAGTATGTAAATACGGTGTGGGTCATATTAGGGTTTTTTTTTTAAAACGTAAACGCATGGAGTTTGTTTAAGTTCAAATTCTCACTTAAACAATTAAAGTAGTTATTTTAACTTTATTTTTAAGCTTGTTAGGTTTATAGATTATAACAATATTTAATCATTATAACATTTAGTTTTAAGAAAGAATACGAAATCCTAGAGGTTTCGGTATTGTGTTGTGTGTTACTGTTTTTGGATAAAAATGGGGAAAAACGGCTTTGAATTGAGTTATGAAACTTTAACAAGAGTATAATTTAGGATCATAATGAACATTAGGTGATAAAGGGTGTGTTAGTAGCCAGTAAGTAGAACATTCAATCTGGGTTGTTTGAGCACTCAAGGAGCAAAAAATAATATATGGTTGCTGGTAATGGGGTCGTTTCGGGTTAGTATTTCCATCGTTGCGCCTGTATCTTGTTCCTGGGAGCTTTCAAATCTTAGGGGATTCGCTTCTTAAACCTTCTTTAATGATCCTAGGTTCATATGGGAGCAAAGGATTGCTGCCTTATGGGTTTGAGAAAGAGAGATGTGGTTACCGTGCGAGTTTGTAATGGCAAGGACATATAGGTCCCTAGTTATAGTTAGTATTTTTGAAATTAGGGACCTAGGTGAGGGGCTTTGAGGTGTTGATCTGTATTCTAGTGAGGGTTGAATATAGAGGTCTAGGAGATGACAAGGAATGAGCTAGGAATGGTAGCTAGGATGAGTTGTAAGAACTTACAAGGGGTGGTTTGTGTCTACGGCTCAAAGATAAGAAGAAACAAGAAGATTCATTGGGTCCATGTGCTCTTTAATTTGACAAGGAATGGTGCTAGCAAGCTGGGTAAGTAGCTTGAGGGTTTCTAGAAGAGGTTCACATAAGAATTTTGCACTTGGAATAGGTTAAAATAGGGGCAAAGTTTGATGGTGTTGAAAGGTTCGGGTCTATTTTGGGTTCGGGACTAGAGTTTCTTAAGTTTTTCAAGCCTTTATTTCGTGTGTAATGGATTAGGGATAGTTAATACATGTCCCTAAGGTCTAATATAAGAAGTATTAACAAAGATTAGCAATTGGTTTGGGTTAAAACGGGTTAAAAATGGAGAAATGAGGTCTAGGGTTTAACTAGGGCTTGTTTAGGGTTTCTTTGGCTTTCTTGGCTTGTATTTTGTGTATAAATGATCAAGGGTGATGGATTACTGATTTGAGCAATGTAATAAGAAATATTAATGGATATTTGATAGTTGGTTTAGTTAAAATGTGTTTGAATGGCAATAATAAGTCGTAGCTTGGAATTAGGGTCTCATAAGTTTTAGGGTTTTCTACGCTTTGTAATTCTCGTACATTGTTGAAGCAGGCATGGATGAATGATGGATAAAGGTTTGTAAAATCATTTTAAGGGTTTTAATATGACTCTTGGTTGCTTATTGAGAATGAGATGGTTAGAGAAAATGAGTAACGGGTCAATCACAATAGGGTAATTAGGGTTTCCTGGGAATTTATTATTGTGTAATTGAAGTTGTAGAAGATTGAAATGCTGCATGTAATGATGTTTGAAAATGATTGTATTGTTATAAATTAGTTATTAAAACTTATTTGAGGTTTGTTTTAGGTTTACAATGGATAAAAATAAAGGAAAACATGTCATTGGAGATATAAACTAGCTTGTGTTTTAGGGTTTAGGGTTAGATATTAGGGTTCTTGAGTATACTAAAAAAATTAGGGTTTTGAGTACAAAAAGATGTATGAAAGCTTATGAATATAATATTTAGGGTTTATACATTGTATATTGAGTGTAATAGCTTGTACATTAGTGATGGTGAAGAAATTAGAATGAAAATGGAGGTAAAATGGTTATTTTAGATGTCATGCTTAATGACTTGTACATTGAGATTTTAGAGACTTATACTTTGACTTGAAGAGATTTTATATTTCAAATGAGATGTTATATTGCTTGTACATATGATTTAGTGGCTTGTGCATTCACTTTAGATATTAATCATTCATGGAATTAGGGTTTAGAGGCATATGATAACGGTTTAAAGCCCTAGTATGACTCGTTTTACTTACTAGCTTAACGAATCATTATTTTAAACTTGTGTTGCGTTAAATCTTCCTATTTTAGTTTATTATAACTTATAAATGTCTAATGAAATTTTAAAATAAGCTTGCATGGCAATTTGGATATGTTTTGTAATTATGGTCGATGCAAGGGGTATATATCATAACTTTCTAAAACTTATAACTAAAAGGGCTGAATATGTCATTTTATCAAAGTTATAACTATAGGGGTCTATTATGTCACTTTTCAAAGTCCAATGTTTACTTGGTATATCTTTCAATGTTAATGGACCAAAGTCATTATTAAAAATGCAAACTCTAAGGACACTTATTTGCATTTTCCAAACCCTATAGGGTTAAAATGTACATTTTTGAAAAAGTGTAAATCATATTCATAAACAATTATCTAACATAACTTTAATTAACGTTCTCGTGCTTATCTTTTCTAGCTATTTGATAAAACACTTAAAACCATATGATATAGTATCACAATTACTAGGGAGCTTCAATATTATAGAGGTTTCATCTTGGTATTGCCGTTCTGACCTGGTCGTTGTTGGGTTTACGATTTAAAGTGCCCATAAGCTCCTTCATCGTTTACTGAATTGACGTTCTGAATTATGATGGCCTGAACAGTTGATTTGCATAATTCCAAACCTCTTCAATCAAACTCATAATCTTAAACCTAAGTTCTAAAGTACAATCTTCCTAAGACTTGACATATTGACACCATGTTGTGTGACGTGGCATGTTTACTATCATTCACTTAAATCATCATTCTTGGTTAAGATTGTGATAGGTCGCCAGCTTTCATTTCAGAAATATTATTTACATCTACCTATCAGGTGATAGTTCATAACCTTTCCTTTAGTTATTTTACATGTTTTATAAACCCTGGGGGGATACATGCTTGATTACATACGCTTTTACTTATCGTTTATCTTATAACAATGTGATTACTTTTCAAAGACTTATACATGCTTAAACCAGGAGTACAAGTGTTTTTACAAGTTATATGCTATCCTGATACACTATATTTGAATTTCATAGGTATATGGCAATTACCTACACCGAGGGCCATTATCTATATATATATATATATATATGTCACTTCATTTTAGGTATATATATACACTAGTCAGTTTGTGTGCCATGAGCTTACACCAGACTATACTATACAAGACATGACCAAACAAGACAATAACGCAGTAATACACGATTACTATGATAATTACATTCGTTGCAATTATTATAAATAGCGGGTATATAATAACGTGACCCAAGATCATAACAATAACATTTTCATAATAATTGTGTTTGTATAATTATTACACTATGACTTGTATTCAAACTGTTTATCAAACCTATGAATTTCACTCAACCTTTGTGTTGACCCTTTTTAGCATGTTTATCTAAGGTAATTGAGCAAGTTGCAATACGAAGTGGCATGGACTTGAAGGTGGCTAAACTCTTATCATTCAAACTTGATATTTTAGATTTTGAGACCTGCATTTTGTAAAAAACTCTGATTATGATGAATGATAACTAAATTTTTCTAACAACATCTCTTTTAAAGTTGTTTTATACGATTATGATTGTTGTATCCATGAAGTAATACCCCAGATTATCTTTCGCTGCTATATAGTTAAAATGGGCGTGTTACAGAAGGAGACTATATATGAAAAGCATATTTGAAAAGAAATTGGAAAACATATAGTGTAATATATATTGAAACGATAATGAAGCATTTAGTTACATACAAATCTATGCTAAGTGATAGGTCACATGAATCTTGAATCAATCATATCAACATGTAAGATTAGAGAGAATGAGGGCAAGTAAAGGGAAAATTCAAATCTTATTATGGAGGGAAAATGAGAGTTGGTTACAAGAGCATCACCCTCTAATGAAGATTAGAGGGCTATTTATAGGCAATGGGAGGGAGGCTTCCCTTCCTTATTTTCCTAACTTGTCAATACTAGTCCCTAGACTTTGGTTATTATGCTATTTCTTACTTAAAGCATAATAAACCTTATTACAAGCTATATTAAACTAGACAAAATAAAGTCTAATAACAAAATATTATAAAACCACATAATCGTTACTTTTCATAAACCTAACAATCTCCCCCTAAGGGTCGATTATTCTGGGCGTTCCCTCCTTGGTCCAAGTGGTCTTTCATTCACATACATCTCCCATCTTCTCATTTGATCTTGATAATTCAATCGAACTTCAATCTCTTCTTCAAACAACTTAAGAAACTTAACTTTATCATTTGTGAGTTCTTTTTACACATAGTCATACATGACATCATTATAATAACTCTTTAGTCCTTTAAGCGTTCTTCTTAGTGTTGCATCACAAAACTTATGTATCTCTGAAGGTCTCATCGCCTTTTTCTCTTTCTTGCTATTAGTGTAAATTATTCCATGTACGAGCTCATAGACAATAGAAAACACATCATATTCTTCAATTCCTGGGAATGTAATTGTTGGTGCAGTGGGATTAATCTTTTGTTGATAGCTTTAGATTCCAAGTTGAAAATCATGCACTCTTTCCCATATCACTGAACTCCTGATGAACACTGATAGAGACCATAGCAATCCTGTATTTGCATAATCAGGTACCTTGTTATTCACGATCAACAGATACATATCTTCAATGCCATTCTTATTGAGGTTCTTGTAATCTGGCTCGGTTATTGACACTATGCAATTATTAGCTCTTTTTGCCACAATCTCTGTGATAAACTTATGTTCATAACCTAATTCCCAGTATGTCTTGATGACTTGAACGATCTTAGTGTTTGAAT
>BQNB010176444.1:0-13061 GCA_026074375.1 Tanacetum coccineum
AAATTGTTTTGCAAAAATAAAGTACGACAAGGGTTACTTCAAAAAGCGTCAGGTACTTTCTTGAATCAAGGGTTGTCGATTTAACTAGATGGTCTAATTTTCAAGGTTCAATCGATATTTGATTAAGAAGGGATTTGTTTTTGAAAGGTTTCTTGGTTTGATCGATTTCTAAGAAGGTTTTTTCTTAGAGTTATATCGATAAAACAAGGGGTTTTTACAAATGGGTTACTTTGCTAGATCGTGTTTTGTGTAGGTAAATTCACAAAAGGTTAAATGGTTAGTAAAGGGTTAAAAGAATAATGACGGGTACCGAGTTTGACATCGAGAAATTCGATGAGAAGAATGATTTCGGGTTATGGCAGGTAAGGATGAAGGCTTTGCTGGAACATCAAGGATTAGCTGCTGGAGGAGTTACCTGCAGCCACAATTGTGGCATACGATAACGTCATTAAAAAAAAAATTCAGCGCATTGATCTTGTGTTTGGGTGATTGGGTCCTACGGGAGATTACCAAGGAGACGACTGCAATGGGGGTTGGAAAAAGATAGAGACTTTATACATGACAAAGTCTTTTGGTAATCGTTTGTACTTAAAGATGTTATATACTTTTCACATGCATTCGGGTAAGAGTCAGTCTGAATATATTGATGAGTTTCACAAGCTGGTAGGTGACTTAGCGGCTATAGATACTGCTAGATCGGATGAGGATCAGGCATTTTTATTACTCACATCTTTACCATCGTCTTACGACAATCTCGTGGAGACTTTGCTATATGGTCATGATACTTTGAAGCTAGAAGACGTGCTCGCGACACTTAATTCTAGGGAACTTTTGAAGATAACAAAAGCAAAGGGTGATGGTGGTGAAGGGTTGTATGTGAAGAGGAGATCTGGTCAGAGGGACATGGAGCAGGGTACATATAGCGTGGTCAAAGTCACAGAGAAGAAGCAGCAGACTCGGGTGTTATATATGTCAGTCTGAGGAGAATTTGAAAAGGGATGTGGCCGGTGATATTGACAACATACAATCTGCCTCCGTGGTTATGTATGAAAGAAAGTAATTTTATGCTGACGTTGTTAATTCCTGGCCCTAAATCCCCGGGCAAGGACATTGATGTTTACTTGAGGCCTTTGATTGAGGACCTGTAGGTTTTATGGGACAAGAAAGGTGTTGAGACTACAGACATTGTTTCAGGACAAAATTTCAATATGAGAGCGATGGTTTTATGGACCATAAATGATTTTCCTGCTCGAAGTAGTTTGTCTGGGTGGAGTGGGCAAGGTTACAAGGCATGCCCTACATGTAATGAAGAAACTCCATCTATTGGCGTGAAAAACAAAATAGCTTATGTTGGCCACAGAAGATTCTTAAGGAAGCCCCATAAATGGAGGAGTTCACGTGAATTCAATGGCGATACTGATCATAGAGATCCTCCTAAAGAATATCCTAGGGATGTCGTGCAGAGCCGCGATGAACGTCGCACAACTCAAAACAGCGGCATTTGTACGCCTGGCCCTGACGGGGAAATGTCTTATGGTCAGCTTCAAGAAATCCTCGAGTTTAAATATTTGTCGTTCAAAGTTGCGTTGTTCAGAGTTAAGTGGTTCGACACTCGCAACAATGGTAGAGTCAAGAAACTTACCTTTAGAAACGGAATGACACAAATCATCGGCTCTGGTGAGTGGTGGAAAAATGATCAATACATTCTCGCACTGATTCATTATGGTTTGTCCAAGGTTCTTTGGGCTAAGGATACAACCATGTCTACATCTCTAGTGAACAAGGTCACCATCATCAGCTATTGGATTTAAGACGCCTATAGATATGTTAGGGTTTTTTGGTTGGCTTGCTAGTATTAAGCAAGGGATGCTTGAACGGTTGTGGTTTATGAAGTAAATTTTTCCAGGAAATAATTAATAGGATATTTGTGCAGAATTTTTTCCAAGAAATGAAGAAAAAAATATTTACAGTTCGTGGAGACGGCGTCAAGAATTTTTCCTAACGGCGTCGCCACGCCAGCTATAGTAAATTTCGTATTTTCTTGAATTTTTGAAAAATTAATTTTGTGTAATTTCTAGAATTTTTAATTTTCCTAATCCTTGCAGAAAACCACGATTATATTAGTACATTCATCCTATCTTTATTTCTTTCGTAGTGTCTGAACCTAATAAACGAGGGTTGTATATTATTCTCCCGTAGAACTTTACGCGTGGTGTAGTTGTTTCTTGTCTTTGATTTGCAGGTTATATTTGATAAGGAGAAGCCCAGATGTTTTTTGGATTTTCACGTGGACGATTATTGGATGACGATTTAGCCGGTTTACCTTGTTTCTTCCCCAATATTGAGCAAAACCATGGGAGTACTAGTTTCTTTCGCTTTTCTTATTTTCCCTTTATTCATTTTTGAGTACTTGTAGAACATTGAGGAAAATGTTCAAAATAAGTGTAGGGGAAATAAAGCCTTAGAAACCATTCCTTCATTTGCATTTGCTTTGTCCTTAAAAAGACGTGTAATATACTGAAACGTAGCGTAAACGGTAATTTTAACCCAAATTAAAAAAAATTGTGGCACATACCGATGAAAACTTAGTATTAATAGCATCCTATTGGATAAGAGTTATATGACTAGCACAAAAACTCTACCACTCAAAAAAATTTCACCCAAAAATGTGAGGTTCGCGTTTAGATCTTTAAGAATTAAGAGCACCCATCTTTGGTGCTTAGATAATTTTAACCTTTCGCTTGCTCGAGTTGAGGAATAAGCAATCGCATGTGTCTCGTTCATGAATTTGATTGAGCATGTTTGGTTTTTCGGCTTTTTTGAGCATTGGTAATATTTAGGATTATGAGAGTGTACCAATAGTATATTAAATTCTAGAACTTGTTTTAGTGATGCATCCTGAGAATGCTAGTGAGAGAGATCGCATTCGTGTGATTAGGATTTTCAAATAAGAGGCACTAGGATAAACCCTGTTTTAAACCTGTATTTGTTATTATGTTCTCCCCGATCATATAACTATCCCCACACCTTTGCTATGCACTCATTTTTAGTGCAAGATACCCCTAGTACACCACCTTCGAGCCTATCCTTTTTGCGGTTCTCATAATTTTCTGGTGGATTTTAGATTATTAATGAAGAGCATTGTTTACACTCTTACCAGAATGTTACACCCAAATCGCCTTAGCCTTCCTTGTATGTACTTGCTTTTAGTACATTAGTGTTATCACATTTGTAAACCTAGTTAATTAATTGCTTGAGTGCGTGGTTGCTAAGTTGAGTCTTTTATTAGTGTATACAGTTTTGGGACGATTGGAATTCATGGTAGTTTTTTATTTTATGGATAAATAGTGTAGGATCGATATTCCTTAATGAAACACTGATATACTGTCAACTATGCGGAATCTAGTTGGCTAGTTATTAAGAAGAACACACATAGTTCTCAAACGATTTTCTTTTATAAACCTTTGAATACTGTCCTTACTTGCAGATCCCTAATACAAATTAATAATTCTAACTTCGTGTTTTTCTAGGTTTGTTCTATTCTTCTAATACATCTTCTAGAGAATCCTTTTATAATAATAAGGATAAACCTCTAGTAGATTGTACAGTCCTTTGTATATACATAATCTCTAAGCGATACTTATTCACTAATAACTGTACAGATAAATGCTTAAAACAACCGTTTTAAAACTTGATAGTTCATATCCACGGCATAGTAAGTACTTCGATCTTTGACTACAGGACTTTATTCTTTCAGTTAGCAGTACTTTGACCTTTTGACTTGTATTTCCCAACAATCCTCCCCTAACTTGAATTCTACTTGCTTGACTTCAAGTTTCTTGATAGTTGGTCTTCTTTGTTCAGCATCAGTTTGTCTTGTCATTTAAGCAGTACTTTGCCTTCAATCTTTTAAGCATATCTATGAGCAGTATCTTGTAAACAATCTGTTTGAGCATCTTGAATGAAACTTTTAATTTTTTTAAAACTGTAACATACATTTTCTTTAAATACTCTTTTGTCTTTTCCTCAAACAGATGTTCTTTCTCTAGCAAATGGTCCTTTTCTGCACATGGAAATGGATTTGATGAGCCTTTACCAAGTTGCCATTCACTCTTGGGCTAGTCAGTCTTTGGTACTAGAAAAGGTATTAAGATGAGTTGAATGAAAAATCATTCAACAATCAGAATCATGAATCATAGTGTGTTGAATTACTATATGATTTTGGTAATGTTCATTACAACCATAAAGGATTTTATTAGTCTTTACTGTAGCGTTTGCTCAGGACTAGTCATACTTCTAGTAATAAAACATGGTGGTTGAGGCCATATGTGTTGGAGCAAACTATTTAAGCTATCAACGGATTTGTCTTCTCTGTAACCAAAAAGCAGTTTGCTTTGGAGTAGCCAATAATTCAGTGTAATACCATGGTATATTGATCACCATACAATTTTTGGTATTTGTCAACCCTCAACAGATTTGAGAGGTCTTACCAAAAACTGTTTGATTTGGACTAGTCCATTCTTATGTTAGTAAGACATGGTGAATTGAATCCATTTGCTGTGTGGTGGTTAACCAACATCAAATCCCTTAAACAGTTTGGACATTCAAATTTGGGCATTATTTTTTTTGCACACTCAATCTTCACCCATATATCAAAACAACATTTTAAACTAGCAAGTACTTCATCAAGGTACTGTTTGTTTTACACTAGCAGTACTTTAAACAAAGTACTGCTTTGTTTACAGTTAAGTCTGTTTATCAAATGTAAGATTATTTATATAAAGAAAATTTTGATAAAACTACCAGTTGTTTAAGAATTGTCACCATCTTCAGGTCCACAAGATAAACAGAATGTTTCAAGTGGTTTGCTGTCTCAGTCTCTTCTTCAACTTCATGCCATGGATTCTAGCTTCCTTATCATTAATTCTCTTGTAGAGGATATCTTCTCTCAGCCAGCATGTGAATAATTTTTAGTGACACTTCTATCTCTAGTGTATGCACTCCTGAAGATTCATGAAACCTCCATCTTATAATCTCCCATTCTTCTTGATCCTTCCAGAAATCATCATCACTTGATTCAGCCGTCTCCCAAATAATGTTTAGATCACCCAGAAGTGCCAAACCTAAGCCGGTTGGAGGAATGTGCTCATAATAGTCATCAAAAAAAACTTCTAATATAGGTGATATAAATCCTGTCTGTCTAAAACATGCAGTATCTCCCATAAAGTGTCGAAAGCCCGGAAGTGATTATTTGCTCTGTGAATGATGAGATACTCTCCATCAGGTGAATCAATAACTTGGAGCTCTGTAATCATGGAGATTCCTTCTAGTGACTCTTTATCTTGTGCATTCTTTTCAAAATCTACAACTCGAAGATAGTTTCTAAAAGTTCATTGTTTCTGACCTCAACTTAGGCTTCTTTGATGGCTGTTCTTCAGTAATTGTAGCTTTCCTCTTCCTTGAGAGTCTTTGTGCATCTCTTTCCTTCAACATCTCCCTTTCTTTCTCTGAATCCATTGGAACAAAGTCTTTGATGGTCAGTCTTTGATAGATTGCTTGAACTTTGTCATATAATTCCTTCATCTGTGGATACTTAAGTTTTTGCAAATTCTTGTATCCTTGACCTTTTAGAAAACTCATCATTTGATTTCTTTCTTGAGCAAGAGAAGTAGGTTTCCTCAAAGTAGTCTTTGGCTTTATTTTCTTCAATTCTTCAAACCTCTTTCTTTCTTCTTCTGCATCCCACTCAGCTTGAATTTTTCTAGCAACCTCCTCATCATTTGTCGTTTCCAAGGCTCTGATTTGTTGAAGAGTCATTTTCTTCTTTTTAGGTTCTTCAACCAGTATCCCTTTGCCTTTATCTTTAGGGACAGTACCTTGAGTATCAGTACCTTGAGTTTGCTGTTGAGGTTGAGATTGTATGGGACCAGGAATGCTCAAACCTCTTGGTCTAGAGATAGCAACAAGAACTTCAGCAGCATTATGTTGTTCTTCAGAGTCCATAACTTGAATTGGACGGAGTGGGCTTGAAGGTCCTGCTTCATCTTCAAAGTTTAGGGTCCTTGGAGTAATAGTACCTACAACGGTAACTTTGTTATCTAAGCAGTACTTTCTAAGGCAACCAGTACTTTGAGTTGGATTAGCAGTACTTTCAACGCAAAAAGATGTTCAGCTTAAATATGTGCAACAACAACCCTTCAACTTTGCAAACTATCTCTTCAAATCATCAAACCTTTGAAAAATCATTCATATCCTCCCCTCAAATATAGCTAGAGTGCTTTCAAATATCCATTCTGCCCAAACCAGTACTTTACTTGATCATCAGTACTTTGTATGTGATCCTCCCCTCAAAAATAGCTATGGGTTCATCATCCCAATTGTTACCACCAAAAAGTTAAATCTTGCCAGTATAACCTGTGGTGAGTTAATCTGCTACATGATCATCAGTAATAACCTTGACCAATTAATGAGCCTATGCTCATAGAATCTCGAATGAAGTGATGTCGAATCTGAATATGCTTGGTCTTCGAGTGAAAAACAGGATTTTTACATATGCAAATGGGGCTTCTCATTGTCTTTTATGGATCTTCAGTGTTCATGAAGTTAAGTCCATAATCATGTAGTTGATTTTGCATCCAAATAAGAAAACCCTGAGCAAACAACTTGACAGATGCTACATATTCTGCTTCTGTAGAGGATAAAGACACAATTGTTTGTTTCATTGCATTGCCAAGAACTAGTCTCTGCCATTGATTTGACTTCCTCCTGAAGTTGATTTTGTCATTGGTTGTCCCCAGCTATAGCACTATCCGATAAAGCTTCCAAATGAAAAGGAGAGTCTTTAGGATACCATAAACCAGTTTGGTTGATGTTAGAGATACTAAAGATCCTTTTGACAGATGTAGATGAGGAACCTTTGGAGTGACTTGGAAATCTTGCACACAGAAAAACAGCAACATGATGTCTGGTTCTTGAAGCAGTTAAGTACATGAGACACCCAATCATAGACCTATAAAGATGTACATTAACATCTTCCCCTTCTTCATCTTTTCCTAAAGATTTATGAGCTTCAATGGGGGTGTATTGCCAGTACTTTGAGGAGGTGTATTAGCAGTACTTAGAGTGAAAGTACTGTCAACATGTTCTTTTCCCTTTGCAATAGATATTCTCCTCTTTTCCTCTTCAAAAGCAATCCTTTGATCATCATTATGAGCTTTGGCAAGAGATTCTTGATGCATCAACTATAAGCTTCATCATGTAAAAGCTTGTCTTCAGAGGACAATTTAACTTCTTTTTTGCAGATGTAGTTCCTCTGGAGACAATAGGCTGAGTGGTATGACAAATGAATTGCTGGTCATCTAAATCTTCAGCATCATCACAAGTTATTCCTTGTTCTTTCGAATCAGCATAGTTTTCTTTCTTGACAGGGATGTAGTTCATGGATGGAGTTAAAAGGTCAAGATCAAACATCCAATCAGGACCTTTTCCCTTTTGATTCTCCTGATTCTCAAGAAAGTTTACATGAAGACAATCTTGAACCTTTCTTGTGACCCTGTTATAGGACTCGAAACCCTTTGCTGTTGTAGAGTATCCCAACTGATATCCTTTTTCTGACTTTCCATCAAACTTACTCAAATGATCTAGAGTATTAAGTATAGTCAGAGGACATCCAAAAGGTCTCATGAAACTGATGTTGGGAGATCTTCCCATCAAAATTGTATAGGGAGTCTTATTTAGCGTTTAGTCACACAACACTCTATTTAAGCACATTAACAAGCAGTATTGACTGCTTCAGCCCAAAAATGAATAGGTAAAGGTAGTCTGCTAACTTAGGTCATGCAGGCTTCAATGAGAGTCCTATTCTTTCTTTCTGCAACACCATTTTGCTGTGGAGTAGATCCTGCATGCTATATTCTCTTGATTCCTTTCTTGGCACAAATTCATTCTTTAGTTGATTCTTGAACTCTGTTCCATGATCACACCTGATGGTCTTCACTTTATGTCTTATGCCTCGTTTTCTCCAAACCCACAATCAAAATCATGAAGTATCATTTGTTTCATCTTGTAGGCCAAGAAAGAACACCCAACTGAATTTGCTTGTGCAATCATCAGTGACCACCAAGCAGTACTTCTTCCTATTTACACTCTCCACTGAAACCAGGTCCAAACAAATCATATTGTAGCAATTCAAGAGGTTCTCTGACAGTTCTTTCCTCAATCTTCTTGCAAGATGCCCTGTGCTGTTTACCTTCTACATGCACACAGAGTGATCAAGTTGAATGTTCCCTTTGAAGGTTAAACCATAACCCGATTGCCTTTTAAACAACTTGTGATATTTTTGAAAGTTGGACTGCCAGTCTTCTGTGCACATAGGACAGCTTAATCCTCTGTTGCCTTTGCAACCAGACAAGTGATTCCACCAGAAGGAATAATGTTCTTTTAGATTCCAGGGCGTAGGACATCATTCTTTTAGGGAGCTCTAAAGTATTTACAGATCTTATCAACAAACTTGAACTGGGAGAAAGGATAATGACATCCTTTATTGTGAATAGAGCAGTGTGCTATCTATTACAGATTTGTGAAACAAGATAAAAGATTATTCTTGTGCTCTTCCACATAGCTATACTTTTCCCAAAGTTTAAGCATGATGTCTTAAGGGTTTTGGGTTACTTTTCCTGAGATTCTTCCACCTTGAGAGTCGTTTCAAAAGGCACATCACACCTTTGAATCTTTAAAAATCAGAAACTTGTCCTTGTCTCCTGTATATTCCAGAAAGCATCCCACTGTCCAATGATAGCATAGTTCCTTGAGATCTTTATGATTGACTTGTACAAACAATTTCAAAGATTAGGATCTTTTTGGAGACCCAAGTCATAAACTGACTTTGGATACCCTAATGAGTTACATACTCAAATTGTTGAGTGTGTAAGATCCATTACCCCTATTCACAGAAATCTAGTTATTTCCCTTTTGGTCTCCATGTTTGTTTTGGAAATTATCATTGCACTCTTTTTTTTGACAGTTTGTGGGAAGTACTGACTTGGGAATCCTACAGTTACTTCCTTTCTTTATCCCGAATTGATTTAACAATTTTCTTGGGTCTTTGTGGTCTATGAGGAGTCCTTGTGGTAGAAGACCTCGATGATGGTGAGTAACTTGAGATTCTAGGTCTTCTACTATCCATCCTTGGATAATAACTTCCATCAGTACTTCGTGAAAGTACTGCCTGTGGTACTCTAGATCTAGCAGTACCTTGATAAGTTACATTTGCAGTACTTTTTGAAGGTACTGTTTGTGTTTTATTTTGGGTTAGCCGTATTATCAACCATCCTTGTAAGTACTGCTGATGGAATAAAGGATCTCCTTTGGTGAGGGTTCCTAGAGTTTCTTGCGAAATTACTATGGTTCACTCTTTGGATGTTGTTCCAAACTGGTCTTGTTTCCCTTGAACCCTGTGTTCCCTTAGATTTATGAGTTTGGGTATGTTGGAAGGTTCTTTCATGTAGATTGCAGTCCTTAATAAGATGATTAGGACTGTAACATACAAAACATAATTTGCCCCCTTTGTTCCCAAGTCCCTTTGTCTTAGATTTTTGACCAACACTGTTTTGACTTTTTGGTGACCTGTTTTCAAAAGATTCTTTCATATTTTCTGTGTTAAAAAACAGTTTCCTTTTGACTCCTCTGAATGATCGGTTCTTGACATCATCTATATCAACAATCTTCAATTATGACTTTATTTATATCAATTGTGATTGACTAGTGTTGGTTTTCTCTTGATTTAACAACTCTTATTCCTATTGGTGAGTTCTTCTATCCCGGTAAAGGAGACATTTGCCCTAGGTGGATAATTTGTACCTGTAGGTGGAGGTACTTGCTTTGTAGGCCTTTTTTCTCTTTTGAATATTTTCCGCATTTTAGGAGTGTCGTGTGTTTTAATTCTTTATCATTTATTTTTATATATTTGAATTATGTGATCATGCTTTGTTTTGTCTTTAACTTCGTCTTAATTGCAATCAAAAGTATTTTACATCAATAAAAAGTAAAGGAAAATATCCGGTTTCTAAGAACCATTTCAAACATATTAAATAAATAGTTTAGATTAATTCGCGTCTTGTGTCATGTTTAGAGTCATATGATTGTACTAATCGTTCTTGTGGTTTATGCAGTAATTTTTCCAGGAAATAACTAATAGGATTTGCGTGCAAAAATATTTAAGAAACGAAAAAAAAGTTATTTACAGTCTCTGGAGACGACGTCAGGATTTTTCTATACGGCGTCGCATCTCCAGCTACTGTAAATTTAGTTTTTTTTTTTGAAAAATTAGTTTTGTATAATTTTCAGAGTTTTGTAATTTTCCTAAAACTTGCAGAAAACCACAATTACATTAGTACATTCATCCTATCTTTATTGCTTTCGTAGTGTCAAAACCCTAAATAATCACATTGTATATTATTATCCCGCCGAACTTTATGCCAGGTGTAGTTTTTTCTTGTCTTTGATTTGCAGGTTATATTTGATAAGGAGAAGTCCAGAAGTTCTTAGGAGTTTTATGTGGACGATTCTTGGATGATGATTTAGCCGGCATCATTTGTTTCTTCTCCAACATTAAGCAAAACCAGGGGAGTACTCGTTTTTTTGCCTTTTTCTTTTTCCCTTTATTCGCTTTTCGGGTACTTTGTAGAACATTAAGGACAATGTTAAATATAAGTGTAGGGGGGAAATAAAGCCTTAGAAACTATTTCTTCATTTGCCTTTGTTTTGTCCTTAAAATGATGAGTAATATACTGAAACGTAGCGTAGATGGTAATTTTAACCCAAATTTAAATTTATTATGGCACATAATGATGAAAACTAAGTGTTATTAGCATCTCATAGATAGAAATTATATGACTAGCACAAAAACCCTACCACTCTAAAAATTTCCACCCAAAAAATGTGAGGTTCGCCCCTAGATCTTTAGGAATTCAAGCACCCATCTTTGGTGCTTAAGATAGTTTTACCTTTAGCTTGCTCGAGTTAAGGAATGAGCAATCATATATGTCGCGTTCATGGATTTGATCGTGCATATGTGGTTTTGTCGCTTTTTCTGGAGCATTGGTATCGGTTAAAATTATATGAGAGTGTACCGGTAGTATATTAAATTCTAGAACTTGTTTTAGTGATTCATCCTGAGACCGCTAGTGAGATCGCATTCGTGTGATTAGGATTTGCTAAATGATAAGAGGCACTAGGATAAACCCTGTTTTAAACCTGTATTTGTTATTATGGTCTCCCCGATCATATAACTATCCCCACACCCTTGCTATGCACTCATTTTTAGTGCAAGATACCCCTAGTACACCCCTCTGAGCCTATCCTTTTTGCGGTTCTTGTAATTTTCTGGTGGATTCCGGATTATTAATGAAGAGCATTGTTTACACCCTTACCAAAATGTTACACCCAAATCGCCTTAGCCTTCCTTGTATGTACTCATTTTTAGTACATTATTGTTATCACATTTGTAAACCCAGTTAATTATTTGCTTGAGTACATGGTTGCTAAGTCGAGTCTTTTATTAGTGTATATAGTTTTGGGACGATTGAGATTCATGGTAGTTTTTATTTTATGGAGAAACGGGGGAAGAAGCCAATTAATACCCCCATACGTGCTTAATATACTCTATGTTATTTTGATCATTTCAATTCGGGTCATTAGTTAGTTTATGTTTATGAGTTTTAAAAACTCAAGTGTAGGGGTGCGTTTATAAACCCTAAGTCATGTATTATTATGTTTCTGCAGATGGCAGGGCAAAAGTGTACGAAAAAAATATATATAAAAAAAAGAAAAAGAAAGAAAAATCGAAAAAATAGAAAAAAAAATGTACGGGCTGCCATTTTGCTTATGTTTATGTCAAGATAGTGTCAAGAAAAGAAAAAGAAAGAGTTTGATGTAGAGTTTGTATATCTTTGTCCTAGTGTGGTCGAGTCTTGGCTTAGCAACGCCTTATACATGTATTCTTGTGAGTGATTGACTTGCCACCAATAAATTCCCAAATATCTCCAACCATGTTTCCTTTAACCTATACTTATACATCACAACCCTTTAAAAGACCTCTTTGATAATAATTCCTAGGTGCTTACGCCAATGCGATAGAGGTTTGATCATTTATCAAGCTTATGGTAATTTATATGCTATGACAGGTAATGAGTGTTATTTTCCCGTTTCCTATATTGTTATAATTCATTATACACCCGAGAGAAAGAGAGAATCCAAACACTTATGTGAGGTGCTAGTATATAATTTTCGTGCTTTTAATTACGAGGTCTAACCGGTTGTGCCGTGAATTATCTTTATTGAGTAAGTTAAATGCCCCCGATACTGCAATTGACTATGTAGAAAAGCTCATTTGCTTGAGGACAAGCAAATCCTAAGTGTAGGGGTATTTGATGAGGTGTCATTTTATACTCTTTTTAGGGGTTATTTAACCCCCTAAATCATGTTATTATGCCCAAATTATGTACTTAAAATTGGTGTTTTGTGTGTGCAGGTTACGGATAAGTCAAAAAATCACAGGGAAACAATCAAAAGCAAGGCAAGCACGGAACGAGAAGTAGTACAAGCCGAAGCCCTAACAGAATGTCAAGCCCCAGTCCATTAGGCCCATCCAAAGCCCACTTTCTCATAAACTAACCACAGGGCCAGTTTTTCAATATCGAAAACGTCCTTTTATCATTCATGGGAAAGAAGAAAAAGAACACAAGGGCCAAATGTGTAAACCTCCCCAAAGTTTAACAGTTTTAACTGTCAAAGAAGGGGCGGGAAACTTACTATTCATCGTCACCCCCGTTTTCACTTCCATGGTAAAACAAAGGGCAAAAAGAAATTAAAGGGTACGGAAGACAATTCAAGGTCTCTCTTACAAGATGGCAGGGACAAATTAGTCTAATCAAGGGGATACTTATCCTAGCTCAAGCTCAAAGCCACGTTAGCCATGGTGAAATGATATTTGCTTAATTGTACACTAAAATAACCCGGGATTTTGCCAAATAAAAGTCAAATAAATGCCAAAAGAATAGAAA
>BQNB010176446.1:0-13061 GCA_026074375.1 Tanacetum coccineum
GTCGGTCCGGTCCGGTCGGTCCGGTTCGGTCCGGTTTTCCGGTCCGGTCCGGTCCACCGGTCTATTTGCTCAGCCCTACGTCCATGTATGCATGTCTCAGCTGCCTTGTTGGTTTATTACTATTAGTGAAAGTTAGAAGATCCTTACCATATATCATTCTTTATCCTAACCCTTGGTTAAACTTGAATGAGGATGTGATCTAACACACATGTCTATTCTGTCGTTATGGCCATGTATGTGTGCTTCAGCTGCCTTGTTGGTGTGGTACTTTTGGTGAAAAATTATAGAATGATCAACCCTAATCCGTACAACAAAAACCATTTTACTTTTATAAACTTGTTACTCCTTAGCTCTAGTGGTGGAGATGTGTATCCTTGCCAAGCCTATGATAGAATACTCGTCACGATCGAGCAATTAAGCGAATTAGTTACATGTTACCACATAGATTAGTTGAGTCATTTGAGTGTTTTCATCTTCTTATTTCGTGAGGTGTTTGGTTGTGTACTTGTAATAGATCAAATAAATGCTTAAACGAAAAAATCTTTAGGGATACATTTTTATAAACTTCTAAAGGCTACTTGAGGACAAGTAGGATTCAAGTGGGGGGATATTTGATGACATCAAATAACGTCTATTTTATAGCATAATTTATCCCATGTAATTAACCCATTTTATATAATTATTGCAAAGAATTGTTACTTAATCGTTTATATTTGAGAATTGCAGTAATTATTGAGTACTTGGTGAAAGTTAACTAAAAGGCACGCATTCTGGAGCTTAAACGAAGATACTTTGAAGATTACTGTTCTGATAACCAATGCGCCGTATCCATCAAGGAAGATACGGCGTATCTGTTCCTGCACTCACCAAAGACCACAGAAACAAGATCTAATACGCCGTATCCAGGAGAAGGCAATACGCCGTATTCAAGCTATATGGGGATAAAATATTCTGGAAGGTATCAAACGTAGTCCCTACTCCAAGAAACCCCCAATACGCCGTATCCAACACTTTGGATACGCCATATCAAACCGACTCCAGACCTTATAAATAGAAAACTCAAAAACAAGTTTTAAGTATGATAAATCATATTCTTGATACCTAAACCATAAAAGTCAGTTTTTAGACGAGAAAAAGAGCAGAAGAGGTCGAGCAACGCGATTAATTCTATAGGAGACAACGTGTAATTTCTTATACTCTTGTAATCGTTCAGTTTTTGGTATCATTCGTTAACTCGGTTAGTTTACCTTGGCTAAATCATTACTTTTGTATTAATTATGACGTTTGAAGGCTAATACCTTCGGGTATTAGCCATTGTTATGAAGATCTTAATGTTTGGTTTGTTTATCTCGATTTCTTAGTTTATCATTGAATTGCTTGTTTATGTTTATCATCATACTTGTTTACGTGATTTTGTATGCAACCTATCATTCATCTGGATCTAATGATACGAACCAAGTAATCTAGATACTGGGATAGCTCTCCATATAGTGATTTATACATCTGGACCAATAAGATCACAATTAATGACCTATCTTTGCCCTTAGATTGTGAGCTTAGTTGGACCATAAGGTGACCTTGGTATCAACGAGTACGTTCTAATAAATTGGCAAAGACTTGGTTAGTGGACTACTAGTGTATGAATTGCCATTAAGCAGTAAGTGGGTAAAGTCTCTATGAGCTAGGGTTTAACAACATCACCATTGGCTTAATCCCTAAGATAGATTATAATCAGCAAATAAGGATGCTTTATGCGGATGCGTTTAATTGTGACAGAATTCTACGTGTCTAGGTCTTAGTAAGAAGTCCCGCCTATGTCTTAAGAATGTTATGCCGCCTCGAGATAAGTAATCTTTGCACTAATAAACAAACCAACGTTTGGATTGGATTAATAATGGTTAATACAGTTTTCTTATATTTGGCTAGACCGCTCTTTTATCTTATGTTAATTTGCTTGCGTGTGTTTTAGTGTCTTGAATTGGTTTTAGTCACCACCAAACCCATGCCAGTCTCTTAGACTGAAAACCCCCTTATCCATTAGATTTAGGATTAACATAGGTTTAACATAGATTAAACTAACTTAGATTAGAAAAACCAAAGTATTAATAAATTGAAAGTGTTCCTCGCTCTTAGTGATCAACACCCTACTTACCACGAAACTCCCACCGACCGGGTACACTGCCCGTTAAAGTGTTGTTTTTGGTTAAGTCGGCAAAATATAAATTTAAAACTTGAATCATAATTTAACACCACACAACGAAACATCGATCATCCTCATGCACTCTCAGCTGATGGTATCCGGACCTAAGGTCTATCTTAGAGAAGTACTGTGATCCTTGAAGTTGGTCAAATAGGTCATCAATCCTAGGGAGTGGATAACGATTCTTAATGGTCAACTTATTCAACTCTCTATAATCAATACACATTCTAAAGGATCCATCCTTTTTCTTAACAAACAATACCGGTGCTCCCCAAGGCGATGAGCTTGGTCGAATGAAACCTTTGTCCTGGAGTTCTTTGAGTTGACCCGACAACTCCTCCAATTCAGAAGGTGCCAAACGATAGGGAGACTTTGCAACTAGCATTGCTCCAGGGATTAACTCAATCCGAAATTTGATTTCCTGAACAGGCGGCAATCCAGATAGGTCATCCAGGAATACCTCTAGAAAATCTCTCACTACCACGATCTCTTCCTGTTTCTTCTCTTTAGTCTTAGCACTCATTAACTGTCTCATCTTTTCTTTCAGTTTTTCTCCTAATACTCTAAGCACCTGGCCATCTAGTAGTGGTATCCTCACTACTTTTTCATGACAAATTATCTCAGCCTTATGGTCAGACAACCAATCCATTCCTATGATTACATCAAAACTCTCGCTTCCAAATGGTATCAAGTTGATGTCAAACACGTGACCTTCTATTTCTAGTTTGTACCCCCTAATAACTTTATCAATCTCTACTAGCTGCCCGCTAGCTATCTCAATCTCATAACTGAAACCTAAATCACTAGGCTCTATGCCTAACAGAGGTATAAAAGTAGTAGAAACAAAGCTATAGTCGGCACTAGAGTCAAATAAGGTAGTGGCATAGTGATCATTTAGAGTAAACGTACTCATCATGATGTTCAGGTCTTGGCGAGCCTCCTCTACTCCCAACATGAATGCCCTACATTTTACCTGATTCCCTTGGTTCCTACGAACCTGACCCCCATTAATAGCCATGACTTGGTTCTGATGGTTTCCCCTGGCCTCTGAGCCTGATTCATCATAGGACAAGCTGACCTGATATGATCTATACTTCCACACTTGTAACATGCCCTAACAATTGGGTTTCTAGCATTAACGGGGTTCATGTTCCTAGGCACCACTCTATAATCCTTAGCAAAATGTCATGGGCGGTTACAGTTAAAACAAGTGCGACAGGGTGCTTCAGGTAGATGGTGAGTGTTACAGATGTTACACTTGGGTACCGTACTCGTGTTCTCTCTCCCTACAGGGTTGGTGGTTGTAGCAAAGGCATTTCCATTCCTAGTCCTTTTGTTGTCATCTCTCACATTCCTATCCTTGCTAGGTTCCCCTCCATTTCCTTTCTTCTCAGGGTTCTTTTTGATGGATCCATTCCTAAGGGCTTCATCAGTCAATGTGCTAGCTATCTGCATGGCCTTTTGGATGGTCTTTGGCTCTGTTGCTTACACCATTCCTCGAATTTGTGGAGCAAATACACATACCTCTCAATCCTCTTACCTTACGGGGTTACTAAGTGAGGAACTAACCTAGCCAACTCATGAAACCTATCAGTATACGCAGCATGGCTAGCACCGACCATGGTGTGATTCTACAACTCAATTTCTAACTTTTGCATCTCATTACTCGGGCAAAATTCCTCTCTAGTCAAAGTCTTAAAGACTCCCTAAGACATACCTACAGTGGCTTCTCGACCTCGTGTGTAGATTTGAGAGTTCCACCACTTGAGAGCCTTACCAACAAATGAACCAGTAGTGTACTTCACCTTGTGACTATCCCTACACCCACTCATATCCTGAACTGACTCCATCTTCTCAATCCAATGGGTATAGACTATAGCACCTCCCTTACCATCATACTCCTTAGAGTTATAAGCTAAGAACTCCTTATAGGTACAACCCCTACTAACATTACCTCGGATGTTGTCATTGGCGGCATCGCCGTTTTGATTCCTACCATTTTCTTGACCTCTACCTTGGTCACCTACTTGGGCTACAATAGTGGGAAGTAAATTCTGCAACTGCTGTGCAATAATGGTGGAGAAGTCAGGGACTTCGTTAACACTATCATTCACCTCACTACCCAGACCACCTACTTGGCCACCTTGACCATCAATCCTACCATCACCCTGATCACTAAAACAACCTCTACTCCTACCACCACCTCTACCGGCTCGTCCACCCGTTCCCCCTCCTCGTGATGTAGCAACAGGCTGGCCAGCACTTCGGGTCATCATCGTTGGAGGCATTATCTACACGAGGGAGAACAAGGGCAACGTTAGGTAGGTGGGACAGTCAACACGTATAGGATAACTTAATATACTATACTATAACACCCCTATTTTGACAGATATAGCAGCGGAAGCTAATCTGGGGTATTATTTCATAGTACAACAGTCATAATCATAGAAAACGAATCATAAAGAGACGTTTTTGGAATTTTTTTATCATTCATTAATTCATCAGAGTTTATACAAAAGAGTGGTCCCAACATCTAGTAACATAAAGTCTGAATGATAACAGTTTAGCCATCTTCAAGTCCATGCCACTCCGTGCCGTAAGTTGCTCAGTTACCTGGGATAAAGATGCTAAAAAGTCAACACAAAGGTTGAGTGAAATTCATAGGTTTAAGTAAAGTAGTTGAATTGCAAGTGTAATAGTGGGTTACGTTGTTATACACCCATAGTTTGTAATAATTGCATGCATGTACAATTATTATGGAAAGAGTATTAATGCCGTAAGCTCATGACACCGAAGCCTTGGGATAATTAATAATCACAGTAATTGCCCCAACGGGTGCCTTTGCCAAACACCCACATAAGTTATTCAAATGATGTGCTATTGGTTACCGACAGTATAGGTACACCAACGGGGAAGTCTAATCCCAAATAGATCTATTCATAGCATTCACGCTTACTCTGAGAGTAACTAACGGTTCATGATAATAGGGTCTTAATGGCAAAGGTAGTTACTTAGGCAATAATGAATCAGGATAGCATACAGAAAAATACTTGTATTCATGATTTAAGCATGTATCCCCCTCACGGGTTTATAAATCATTTGAAAGATTGAAATGCGAGGCTATGAACTCACTAAGTCTTTGAAAAGTAATCACATTGTTATAAAATAAACGAGTATGTAAAAGAGTTTGTAATTAAGCATGTATCCCCTCGCGGGTTTATAAAGCATTTAAAAGTGAGGCTATGAACTCACCTTAATAGTATAGGGAAATCTGATTGATGGCAATAGTATTTGAAATGAAAGTAAAGGCTTCATCACACAACCTGGGTAATATGTCAAGTCTTAGTTTGATTGGATATGTTTTATGTCATAATGTAATATCATTTTGATTAAACTTATTATGGATGTATTGTATCACTGTTCGGGCCATTATAATTCAGAGGTCATGTAGTAAACGTTTGAGGAGCCAGGGCACTTTAAATCGTAAACCCAGCAAACTCGTCAAAACGTATACCCAAATGAAACTCCTTATATGAAGCTCCCTAGTAATGTGATACATTATAGTTTTAAGTTAATATATATTTTCATATTTTATAAAAATATAATATTTTATTAAGTTTGCAAAATTGGCAAAATATACCCTTGGATTATAAACTTTTACAAGTTTAGTCCTTTATATAAAAAGTATTTACATATTAAACCTTTGACTTTGGAACTTGGCAAAATAGTTCCTTATAGTTATAACTTTGGTATAATGACATTTTCAGCCCTTGTACTTGTTATTTTCCAAAATTTATGATATATACCCCTTGCATGGAATACTTTTGCAAAACAAATCCAAAACGCCATGCAAGCTTATTTTAGGATTCCAAATGATATTTTCAGGTTATAGCTTATTAGTATAAGCCAAAATAAGTTTTTTTAACGTAATGGAAGTTTAAAATAACGATTCGTTAAGCGAGAAATCAAAACGGGTCGTTTTAGGGTTTTTAAGTGAAAACGCCTAGGTTTTAATTGAAATCCTTTTCAAGACTTAATAAAGTGGCTATAATATTGTTAGATAAGCTTATTAGGATAGATTATAACAACGCCTTACAAGTTTAGCTTATAGATTAATCGAAAACATGAAATTAGGGTTTATAAGGTACGGTTTGGATCAAAACTCAAGAACGAGTGATTTTTAAGTTAAAATATTTTAACAAGAGTATATTTATGATCATATGAACATTATAAGAGTATTTAAACAGAAATGGAACCTTTATAACCTGAGTTTGAGCTTAATGGTTCGAAAATGGGTCAAAATGGGACTTTTAGCTTTGTACGCCTAGAATTATGACCTCGGGGCTTCAAGACTTGGTTTCTTTGCTTCTATTCTGCTCTTGGGACTTCTTAGTTTTGCAAAATAAGTTTCTTTGCTTCTATTATGCTAAATGAGTTAGAAGAGCTAGAATAAGTTTTTCCCAGTGAAGCTAGGACATAGTCTGGAGAAACCTTGATAAAGTCTGGAAAGTTGGAGGAAAAGGCATCCTCAATACCGGAAGTAAGATGATTGAGAGATGACATCACTTCTGTTAATAACCCAGCGGTAAATAACATAAGTTATAATAGTATAATAGCTATGTACTTTTACATAGTATTCGGGAGATGTAGTGGAACGGAGGACTTTCTTGGCTAGAAAAAGAAAAGTAGTTATAGTTAAGGTTTCGACCTTGTTCTCTATAACCGTTGGCACTTGATACCAATCTATAACACCCCCATTTTGACAGATATAGCAGCAGAAGCTAATCTGGGGTATTATTTCATAGTACAACAGTCATAATCATAGAAAATGAATCATAAAGAGACGTTTTTGGAAAAAAATTTGTTATCATTCATTTATTCATCAGAGTTTTGACAAAAGAGAGGTCCCAACATCTAGTAACATAAAGTTTGAATGATAACAGTTTAGCCATCTTCAAGTCCATGCTACTCCGTGCCGTAAGTTGCTCAGTTACCTAGGATAAACATGTTAAAAGTAAACACAAAGGTTGAGTGAAATTCATAGGTTTAAGTAAAGTAGTTGAATTGCAAGTGTAATAGTGGGTTACGTTGTTATACACCCATAGTTTGTAATAATTGCATGCATGTACAATTATTATGGAAAGAGTATTAATGCCATAAGCTCATGACACCGAAGCCTTGGGATAATCAATAATCACAGTAATTTCCCCAATGGGTGCCTTTGCCAAACACCCGCATAAGTTATTCAAATGATGTGCTATTGGTTACCGACAATATAGGTACACCAACGAGGAAGTCCAATCCCAAATAGATCTATTCACATCATTCGCGTTTACTCTGAGAGTAACTAACGGTTCATGATAATGGGGTCTTAATGGCAAAAGTAGTTACTTAGGCAATAATGAATCAGGATAACATACAGAAAAATACTTGCATTCATGATTTAAGCATGTATCCCCCTCGCGGGTTTATAAATCATTTGAAAGATTGAAATGCGAGGCTATGAACTCACTAAGTCTTTGAAAAGTAATCACATTGTTATAAAATAAACGAGTATGTAAAAGAGTTTGTAAACAAGCATGTATCCCCCCGCGGGTTTATAAAGCATTTAAAAGTGATGCTATGAACTCACCTTAATAGTACAGGGAAATCTAATTGATGGCAAAAGTATTTGAAATGAAAGTAACGACTTCGTCACACAACCTGGGTAATATGTCAAGTCTTAGTTTGATTAGATATGTTTTATGTCATAATGTAATATCATTTTGATTGAACTTATTATGGATGTATTGTATCACTGTTCGGGCCATCATAATTCAGAGGTCATGTAGTAAACGTTTGAGGAGCCAGGGCAATTTAAATCGTAAACCCAGCAAACTCGTCAAAACGTATACCCAAATGAAACTCCTTATATGAAGCTCCCTAGTAATGTGATACATTATAGTTTTAAGTTAATATATATTTTCATATTTTATAAAAATATAATATTTTATTAAGTTTGCAAAATTGGCAAAATATACCCTTGGATTATAAACTTTTACATGTTTAGTCCTTTATATAAAAAGTATTTACATATTAAACCTTTGACTTTGGAACTTGGCAAAATAGGTCCTTATAGTTATAACTTTGGTATAATGACATTTTCAGCCCTTGTACTTGTTATTTTCCAAAATTTACGATATATACCCCTTGCATGGAATACTTTTGCAAAACAAATCCAAAACGCCATGCAAGCTTATTTTAGGATTCCAAATAATATTTTCAGGTTATATATTATTAGTATAAGCCAAAATAAGATGTTTTAATGTAACGGAAGTTTAAAATAATGATTCGTTAAGCGAGAAATCAAAACGGGTCGTTTTAGGGTTTTTAAGTGAAAACGCCTAGGTTTTAATTCAAATCCTTTTCAAGACTTAATAAAGTGGCTATAATATTGTTAGATAAGCTTATTAGGATAGATTATAACAATGCCTTACAAGTTTAGCTTATAGATTAATCGAAAACATGAAATTAGGGTTTATAAGGTACGGTTTGGATCAAAACTCAAGAACGAGTGATTTTTAAGTTAAAATCTTTTAACAAGAGTATATTTATGATCATATGAACATTATAAGAGTATTTAAACAGAAATGGAACCTTTAGAACCTGAGTTTGAGCTTAATGGTTCGAAAATGGGTCGAAATGGGACTTTTAGCTTCGTACGCCTAGAATTATGACCTCGGGGCTTCAAGACTTGGTATCTTTGCTTCTATTCTGCTCTTGGGACTTCTTAGGACTTCATTGATCAACTTAGAATTTTACTTGAAAGATATAGAAGAGATTTGAGGTGTGAGTTGAATGGAGGAGGTGTTCGTCCCTTTTATAGGCACGAAATGAACTTGGAGCCCAAGTTGGGTTTCGATTAGTGTCTAGTCTAGTGAGGGCTGATTCATGGAAGCTATAAGAGTGATTCTTGCAAGCTAGAAGCTAGTATGAAGGTGTGGAGGAGTGTATGCTTGCCGCGGGTAGAAGGAGAAACAAAGAGGTGATGTAGCTTGATTTGTGACCAAGAGATAGATTTAAGGTGCTTGTAAGTCTTGGCTAGAAAAAGAAAGTAGTTATAGTTAAGGTTTTCGGACCTTTGTTCTCTATCAAAAAAAACCGTTGGCACGTTGATACCAGAAATCTATAAAGAGCCCACTCATTTTGACAGATATAGCAGGGAAGCTAATCCTTTGGGGTTTTGATCTTCACAGTGTACCAACAGGTTCATATAAATCATGGAAAATGAATCATCATAAAGGAGACGTTTTTGGACAAAAATTTTGTTTATAGCTTCAATTGTATTCATCAGAGTTTTGACAAAAGAGAGGTTCCAACATCTAGTAACATAAAGTTTGAATGATAACAGTTTAACCATCTTCAAGTACTATGTGTACCTCCGTGCGTAAGTTGCTCAGTTACCTAGGATATAAAAATGGTTATTAGTAAACCCAAAAGGTTGAGTGAAAATTCATAGGTTAAGTAAAAAGTGAGAGTGTTGAGTGAAAGTGTAAATAGTGGGATTACGTTGTTATACTACCCATAGTGTTTGTAACTAATTTGCATGCAAGTACAATTATTATGGAAAGAGTATGATAAATGCCGTAAGTATGGACACCGAAAGCATTGGATGATATTCAATTAATCACAGTAATTTCCCCAATGGGTGCCTTTGCCAAACACCCGCATAAGTTATTCAAATGATGTGCTATTGGTTTACCGACAATATAGGTACACCAACGGGGAAGTCCAATCCAAAATAGATCTATTCACCTCATTGTGGTTTACTACTGAGGGAGTAATAACGGGTTCATGTTAATGGGGTCTTAATGCAAAAGTAGTTACTTAGGCAATAATGAATCAGGGATAACAGACAGAGTAAAAGAAAAAATTACTATGACATCTCATGATTTAAGCATGTAATCCCCCCTCCTGCGTGATTTTAAATCATTTGTTAACAGATGTGCAAATGCATTTGAGGCTATGAACTCACTAAGTTCTTTGAAAATGTAAATCCACATTGTTATTATAATTAACCGGAGTATGTAAATAGTGGTTTGTAAACAAGCATGATATCCCCACCGCGTGGGTTTATAAAAAGAATTTAAAGTGATGTATGGAACTCACCTTAATAGTGACATGGGAAAAATATGAATTGATGGCAAAAAGTATGTGAAATGAAAGTAACGTGACTGATCGTTCCCACAACCTGGGTTAATTATGGTCAAGTCTCCTAGTTTTGATTAGATATGGTTTTAGGTTTTCCTAATGTAAATTTCATTTTGATTGAGTCGTTTATTAGGGATGTATGTATCACTGTTCGGGGGCCCTATCATAAATTCAGAGTCATGTAGTAAACGTTTGTGGAAGCCAGGGCTATTTAAATCGTAAAACCCAGCTAAACTCGGTCAAAAACGTTTTTATACCCAATAGGGAAACTCCTTATATGGAAGGTCCCTTAGTAAAATACTCTCTTATACTGAAGTTCCCTAGTAATGTGATAATTATGTTTTAAAGTTTCATTATAATTGTATTTTCATAATTTTTTTATAAAGAAATATAATATGTTTATTAGTTTTGCAAAATTGGAAAAAAAATTTTTACCGCTTGGAATTATTAAAACGTGTTTACAAAGTTTAGTCCTTTTATATAAAAAAAGTATTTTAACATATTGAAAAACCTTTGACTTGGAAACTTGGCATAATGGTTCCTTATTAGTTATAACTTAGAGCTATCTAATGACTCATTTTCAGCCCTTTTACTTGTTATATTTTCAAAATTCTTTAGTTTTATTACCCTTGCATGGAATATTTTGCGCAAACAAAAAAATACCATAATCGCCATGCAAGGATATTTTAGGATTTCCATTATTGATAGTTTTCTGGTTACTAGCTTATTAGTATAAGCCAATAAGATTTTTTAACGTAACGGATGTTTAAATATTAATTGGTTTCCGTTTAAGAGGAGAAAATCAAACAACGGGTCATTTTAGGGTTTCTAAGTGACAAACGCCTAGGGTTTTATAATGAAACTCCTGTTCAAGACTTAAAAGAGTGGTTTATAATTATTGTTAGCATAAGCTTATTTGGATAGACGCTATAAACATCGCCTTAAGTTATAGCTTTTTAGATTATAATGAGAAATCATGATAATTGGGTTCTATTAACGGATTAAGGTTTTGGATCAAAACTCAAGACGATGATTTTGAAGTTTATAAAATATTTTAAACAGAGTTATAGTTTTTTGATCTTTGAAACATTATAGAGGTATTGAAACAGATATGGTTACCTTTAGAACCTGGTTTGAGTCTTGTGAATGGTTCAGAAAATGGGTCGAAATGGACTTTGTAGCTTCAGTACGCCTTGGGAATAAATGACTCGGGGCTTCAAGAACTTAGGTATGATTTTGCTGTTACTATTATGCTCTTGGGACTTCTTAGGACTTCATTGATCAACTTAGAATTTTACTTGAAAGATATAGAAGAGATTTGAGGTGTGAGTTGAATGGAGGAGGTGTGAGTTGAATAGAGGAGGTGTGAGTTGAATGGAGGTGTTCGTCCCTTTTATAGGCACGAAATGAACTTGGAGCCCAAGTTGAGTTTCGATTAGTGTCTAGTATAGTGAGGGCTGATTCATGGAAGCTATAAGAGTGATTCTTTCTAGCTAGAAGCTAGTATGAAGGTGTGGAGGAGTGTATGCTTGCCGTAGGTAGAAGGAGAAACAAAGGGGTGATGTAGCTTGATTTGTGACCAAGAGATGGATATTTTAAGGTGCTTGTAAGCAGCTTATAGATGAAGTAGGAGAGTCATTGAGGTGCTTGAGGGCTTGGTTTGATTTAAAATGGGGGTGTCAAAAATTATAGATAATGGATTGGGTTCGGGGTGTTCTATACGGGGATTCGAAACTTGGGTTTTTCTGGGTTTAAGATCGAGCTTTGGTTTTGGTTTTTTGGATGGATTAAGGGTTGTTAGGAATTCATGTTAGGGATTATATGTGAGGCGCTTTTTCGCGGAATTTATGGTTTTTGGGTTATGTTTTAGATGTTTAGGGTTTCTTAGTTTTGATGGTTTTAGGAAAAATTCTAGGGTTTTTGGTTCAGTTCAATCGATTTAAGTGTGTGTTTAGGGTTTAGGGTTTTAGATAGGGGTTTAAGGATGAGTTTAAGGTTGATCTAGGGTTTGTTTGTGTTGTTAGAAGTTAAATATCATTGAATGTTAAAGAGATGGTTAAAAATCTAGAACGGAAAATAGGTGGTTTAAAACGGACTATTTTGGTATGCATACTTAATGACTTTTTGTAAGTTGTGCTTTAGCTTTAGATGACTTGTACCTTATTTTGGAGGGAAAATATATTCAAACATGATGTTATATTACTTGTACATTTTCTTTAGTAGCTTGTACATTCACTTTGAATGTTCACATTACCCAAAATTAGGGTTTAGGCATAAACGTTAACGGTTTATGTTCGTTTGATAATAATGTCGTGAAACTATGTTAAATAGATAATGTATATGACAAAAATGGATAATAGATCATTGAATTGACATGTTATGATGTTTGCTTGACATATATGTAGATAGGTTTGTCATTGGTAGGTTGTGTGAGCTCGTTAACTTTAGAGATGTTGCATAATGAGATAAAGCGAAAAATTTCCCTGTAAGAAGGTGGTATATATATTGCATCTAATTTAACAGATGGATAGTACATTGCATCTAATTTAATAGATGGATAATTACATTGATGAAAATTGCGGGTTGTTATATATACCCAGCATCATACGACCCTAAGGTGTCAACACCGATTTGTGCGAACGATCATACTAAGTATAAGTGAGTCGTGATA
>BQNB010176450.1:0-13060 GCA_026074375.1 Tanacetum coccineum
TAGAAGAAAAAGAAAAGAATTGATATTTAAACTCGCTTGATCACATGTGATATCAGATTAAGTAAAGCTCGAAAAGTCAGTATGCCGTCGGAAAATGAGCATAAGTATTTGTATACAACTCTAAAAGATTCATCGTATTTTGTACTGAAAAAGATTACTTGTGCCCATTTTATGACAACACGTTCAATCTTAAAATCTACAACTAGTGTTACTCCCTCCGTCCCAAAATTATTGTCCCCCGACAAAAAACACACAGTTTAAGAAAAATGCATTTATTACTACTTTCTCTTTCTTACTTTTTGACAAAAAGACAGTTTTACCCTTAGCTATTTAATTAAAGTCTTCTTTAAAGTTTGTAATAATAATTTCAAACAAGGGTAATATAGTAAACTTGATCAAACTTCTCTATATATTTTTAGTAGTGGACAATTAAATTGGGACATCCCAAAAAGAAAACGTGAACAATAAAAATGGGACGGAGAGATTATATGACATGTGATATATCATGCAAACTCATGTACCGTAAAAACCTAAAATATAAAAAAAATGTTTGTCAAAAGTATATGAAACTTTCACTCTATTTAAAGATAATTGAATGATTGCCGTAATGTAATCGTATAATTTATCTCGTTTAACGATTATTGATTTTTGAGATATATTATTTTCAAATAATAAAGGACGAAAGGAGATGGAATTGAGCGCTTATTTTAGCCAAAACTAAATGGCTATGATAAATCTTTCAAACTTTATCTTTTTTATGACTCACCTCATTATACATTTTTTTTAGATAGGCAATTTTTTTATTATCTCGCAATATTTATACCGCAAATTTATCTCATATGTCTTAAGCAGGATTCAAATATATAACTATTTGATTAAAGAGCTTTTTTACATATCATGAGATACCATTCAGACACAAGCCCAATAGTCTCATTATACATCGATGTTTAAAGATTGTACACCGACAAGAGAGTTTTTACTTAAATTTTTTGTTTTGCTTTGTATTGTAGCCTTTAGGTATCAAGATATAAATATCAATATTCAAAATCTTAAGATGAAAAGTATATTGTGTCAAGGACCCATGCATGCAAGGTGTTATGCATACAAGCGTTCTCTTTGAATCGTCATGGATTCTAAATATAAGCATGTGGTTAGCATTTAAATTTAAAAGTAAAAAACGTGTTGTTAAATATAAAAAATCAAGCCCATCACTGCTGACTTTCAGACCAATTATGGGGAGCACCTTGCTATCATGAAAATGCCAGCTGTCAGTCTGAACTCAAAGCCAGTGTCTAAGCCAGCTGTGCTTAGTAGACTGGAAGCCAGATATGAGTTCATTCAACTTAGGTCGTACACTATGCTCATTTCAAGAAAATGTTTAAAACACTTAAAAATGTTTATATTTTGTTTTAACCACAGTGAGTTAATGTTTTATGTCCATGTGAAATGAATAGGTATAAGATTTTAGACATTTTCATAATTTAATACATGTGTAATTGTAAACCATTTTATAATCTAAAAAAAGTTTATCCATAGTGCAACAAGGTTTATAAAATCAAAAGCTTTGTAAATTAATGATTTTATAAATGTTTAGACCTTTTAAAAGGTCCACCATAATGGATGCTCTTATAATTTATGTTTTTTCGAATGGCAATTCATTAAATGGGTTACTATTATTGATACTAGGGGTGTGCACGGTTCGGTTTGGGTCGGTTTTTGGCTAAAACCGAAACCGAACCGAAATATTCGGTTTTTATAAAACCAAAAACCGAAACCGCTCGGTTTTTGGCGGTTCGGTTTTTTTGGTTTCTCGGTTTTTGCGGTTCGGTTTTTTGGTTTTTTCGGTTTCAAACCGTTTATATTTGGTTGTGGAAAATTTATATTAATAAACTTGTTTTACGTAGAAAATTGGATATTTTTTCTAATTTTTTTTCAATATGACCCTAATAATGTTTACACAAATTTCTACATTTATACACATATAAATGAGAGACACACACATTCATGTGAAAATACACATAGTATGATCATTGTCATATATGTAACGATATATTGTCAAGTAAACACACGTACACGACAAACACATATATATAAACATTAAGATAATATATATAATATATATAATATAATTTCATCCACAAAATAAATATGAATTTAAAATTTTGATTTATTATTTATTTATTTATATTATATTAATTATATATTATTATAAAACTGATTTGGTTCGGTTCGGTTCGGTTTTTACGGTTCGGTTTTTGGACAAAAACCGAAACCGAACCGAAATTTTTCGGTTTTTGAAAAATTAAAAACCGAACCATCGGTTTCTAGTTTCGGTCGGTTTTTTCGGTTCGGTTTTTTCGGTTTTCGGTTCGGTTTCGGTTTTTTCGGTTTCTTCTGCTCACCCCTAGCATGTACTTATAAATTTGCAGATTTAATGTGGTAGCGCGCTATTATCCGAAATTACATAATGTCAAATTTCGAATAAAGACCAGCATGTTATCTCTTGGGACCATTTATGAAGCTAGTTTGGTCTTTAAAGTGTTGGGAATTCTGATTTGATGATTACAAAATCTTATATGCAACAATGAAGAAAGAAGAAACAACAAGGACTTAAGATGTAATATTAGGTTAGCTTAATATGTAAGCTAGGTTTTTGTTTCCAATAACCTGAGCTCTGATACCAATTGTGGAAACCAAAAGATTCCTTAGATCGTTTAAGCTCAGGTTGTTTAGACCTTTATCTAGGATAATATCAATGTTCATAAGTTATAAAAACAAAGCGGAATAAGAACACAAAAATATTGAATCAAGGTTTTACCAAACTTTCTCCACAGCCCCAATATTATTTTGATCAAGATAATACGTAATTTGTCAGTGTCCCCATTATTCTCATTATGGTGGTTTTTATCCTTTTCGTTATTAATATTCAAATAGGGTTTGGGGAATGAGTTGTTAGGAGGGTTCCCATATTCATGCTTCTCCCATTCTTCATCACTCGAAACTTCATCATTCAATAGTCCTTCCTTATTTCCTATTTCTATCCAGGTATGCAATAGTACGCGTTTAGTTGTCTCATCCACTTTTTTATGGTCCTTAAACTTCGAGTTCCTCCAAGGTATGAATTCGAGTGGATCACGACCTTCTTCATCATCGTCACACATCTTATCATAATTGCTAGGACATGATAGGGGATAAAATTTCTTGAAAAATTTCTTCACTAACTCTTCCTAGGTGGTAATATTCCCGTCTCCCTCGTTCACCCACCATTTTCTTGCGTCCTTCGAAAGTGAGAGAGGAAAGGATTTCATGCGAAGTTGAAAAGGGTCCATACCGATTATTTTGACCAAGTTTAGTATTTCAAGAACTTTGCCGATATGCCCGATCACATCTTCTTCACACCTTCCGCTGAAAGTGTTACTTTATAGCTCCGTTAATAATTCCTTTCCGAATTCAAATTTCACATTGCTTTTGACCCTTGGTTCAGCAAGATTTAGTTCTGTTTAGGTTTCATTTAGAATAGGTTTTACCATTGTTCGTCAATCGGTTTCCTGAAATTAAGCACAAATAATCAGTAGGATGTGCCCTTTGGGAAAGGAACACATAAAATAGGAAGTCGAAAATGAAAAATTGCGTCTGCTACTGTATCATATGACAGATACGTCATATTCAATTATAGTTAATACGCCGTATAGGTCTGTTGAATGTTAGTACGCCGTACTGAGTTCACAGAATACGTCGTATTGTTTGGAAGAACAGATACGTTGTTTAGATTGTAAAACTCAATACGATGTCCTGAGTAGAAGGTTTGATACGTCGTATCCAACTGGTGGATACGGCGTATCAGGTGATCAATCAGAACAAAATACTATTTAAAACAATTAAATGCGGGAAATTAAACAAACAATTTAAACACACAATGCGAATAAATACAAACAGAATTTAGATTACACTAAACTAAACTAATTAATGGTTAGAAATACTAATAAGAATAAGGTTTAATTAATTCACTCCCCGGCAGCGGCGCCAAAAACCTGATGTGCTGTCGTGTAGGGTCAATTATTTGATTATCAAGTTTTAAATTTATATTTAGCCGACAAACCTAAAACAACACTTTAACGGGCAGTGTACCCGATCGGGTGGAGTTTCGCGGTAAGTAGGGTGTCGAACAGTAAGAGTGAAACATTAATCCTATATTCTATCAATATTTTAATTAGTTCTAATTAGTCTATTTACTGGTTAAACCTATGCTATATACATTGTCTAATGATATGGGGGTTTTCAGCCTGAAAGACTGGCACATGTTTGGTGGTGACAAATATCAATTCAATAAACAATAAACACAAAAGAAGAAAATTAAAAGATAGAAAAGCGATACAAGCCAAATGATAGAAAACTATATTAGCCATATTAAATCCGGTTCAATGTTGATTTGTTTGTTTTAGTGCAATGATTTACATATCTCGAGGCGGTATATCATTCTTAAGACTTTGGCGGGGCATCATCCTAAGACCTAGACACGATTAATCTTGTCACAATTAACGTATCCGCATAAAGTATCCTTTAGTTTAATTATAATCTATCTTAGGGAATCAAATCAGTGGCAATTATGTTAAAACCCTAGCCTAACAGGACTTTACCCAATTATTGTTTGACTGTGTTTTATATACTGGTAGTCCACTATTCAAATCTTTATCAGTTAATTAAGAGCATGATTGCTGAAACATAAACGGGTCACCTACCGGTCCACCTAAGCTCATAATTCAAAGACAAAGATAGAATGTTATTTTTGATCCTATTGGTCCAGTAATATAAAACACGATATAGAGAGCAATACTGGTATCTAGATTACTTTTTAGGTATCACTAGACCCAGATGAATGATAGGTCGCATATTCAAACACATAAACAAGTATGAGGTGATAAACATAATAAAATAATCAACGATTAATTAAGAAATCGATTTTAAAGCAAACCAAACATTGAACTTTCATTAAGATGGCTAATACTCGAGGGTATTAGCCCACAACCATTGTAATTATACAAGCGTAATTAAACATATGAAATCAAACGATTAAGAGAGTAAAAATTACACGATGTATTCTATGGATTCGTGATCAATGCTTGACCTTAGTGGCTGATCTTCTCTTCTAAAATTCATCTTTAATGAGTATGGTATATAAAATATGATATTGCACACTAAAAACTCATTTTTGAGTCTTCTATTTATAGTGTCTGAAAAAGACTCGATACGTCGTATCTGGCAAGGTCAATATGGCGTATTGGGCTGGATTCCTTAAAGTGCGCGCTACGTTCTCAATCAATCAATGATAGCATTCCCAATTTACTTTATTTACTGTATCTTCGAATAGTTATCTTCATAGATACTGCTCATGGAAGCAGAAGAGATACGTCGTATTGGGAATTGGTCAAATGTGTTTTCTTGTAAAGTTCAGGCGCTGATATGCCGTATCTCTTTAGTTGGATACGGCTTATTGATCAGAAATCAGCAATCTTCAAATATCTTCGTTTTAGCTCCAAATTATGTGCCTTTAGCATGTCTTCACAAAACACTCTTGAATTACTACATTTATCAACTTTAAAGCAATTAAGTACCAAATTATGCAATAATTATATAAAAGTGGGCAAAACAAATGGGATAAATGATATAATAAAGTGATGTTATTTGATGTCATTAATGACCCACTAGAATTTTGCTCTTAGACTCTGCAAAAGCATATCGTTTGACTTCCTAGATTTTTTAGATGCCAGGGCATGAACTTCCAGCCATTCACTAAATCCCATCGTCTTTAGTCTGAAGTTAGGATGGATAATAAGATTAAGAGGAGTATCACCTGTGGTGATCTTCATAGTTCCTTCCTTATTTGGATTGACAACATAGATGATCTTTGTGATTGGCAGTTGATCTGCTCTGAAGGAGATTTGATGGTTGTATTCAACAAGCATCTTTTGCCTCTTAGCCTCAAGCTCAGCCATCTTCTGAGTCTAAGCCCTAATTGTAGCAAGGTTTAAGATTTTCTTTAGAAACTTCTCAGACTTCTCTTTCTAAGCCTTCTGATCAGCTAACCTTTTCATCTCCTTGAGCTGAGCCATGACTTTCTGATTACGCAGTGGTCCCTTTGGAATGACAAAGGACTTGAGACTCGATATTTTAGGAACTGAGCCTCCTTATTCCATGAAAGGCATGATATCCTTTAGTGGCTCTTTAGTAGCAATACCTTTCCCTTTAAATTCATCTCTGGGGGAAGTTAGCTCTCTTGGAGGAGTAGGAGAGAAGATGGATGATGTGGTCTTGGAGAGATGTTCAGTGAATTAAGCCAATGTCATTTTGATAGCTTCAGTGTATTTAGGAGGTCCATGCATGATAGACTTCAGAGGAGTTAGTAATGGAATTAAGAACTTCAGTTTCTTGGCTGGAGGTTCATCATCAGTTTCTTTCTTTCCTGAAGTGTCTTCCTCTGAACTCTTTTCTTCTGAGGTATGAAGAACCAGAGCTTTTTCTTCATTGACAAGGGGAGCTTGTCTTGTATTTGGTATAACTTGAGTTGATGGTTGCTCCCCCTAAACAATAGCAATAGTGGTGGCCCCTGAGTCTTGCTCCCCCTTAGTTTGATCAGGGTGTTGAGCATCTTTTTCTTCAACAGGTGATTCAGGGTTGTTTTTCTCCCACTTCTCCCCCTCATAATTAGCCTTTTTAAAGACTTCTGCTGCTTCGAGGAGGGAAACCATGTCCTTAAACATGATCCGAATATCCTGAACATGTTGGGAGTTTGTGTCCATAGTGGATGCACAAAAAGAGAGCTTGTCCCAAACTTCTTTCATCCCTTTTCAAACCTTCAGTCTAATGGATTTCCTCATTTTGTTATGAAGGGATTTGCTCAGCTCCTTCTAAAGTAAAACAAATCTCTGGCTCTTTAGTTTATTGAAGGCATTAAACTCTTTGTACATTGGTTTCAGAAGAAAGTTAGGTAACTGATCTTGTAAGTTCTTCTAAACCTGTGCCTCAACCTAAGGTAACTCCTTTGCAATAGATTCCAAAACATAACTTTTAATGGAGTCCTTAATCAACTCAGGAAGAGTATCTTTCAAAGCATCTAAGAGTAGACCAGGAAGCTGTTCTTTGAGAGTGTTGGTAACAATTAAGGGCACAATGGACTGAATGGAATCAGAGACATGCTTAGTTATGCTAGACTCTAGCTGATTAACCTTGTTGTGGAGTAAGCACAGCTCTTCATGAAGATGACCAAGGGGGCCTGACTGAGCTGGCTTATCAGTAGAAGCATGTAAGGTTTTAGTACCTTCTCAGAGACATGATCAACAGAGTCTTGTATCTCGAAACCAGTCATAGAGGCCAGATCGTCATCAGGCATGGACCTTAGGCCAGAGAGAGATTCAGGAGCATCTCTTTCCTTAGTGTCTTTAGGAGTAATATCAATTACATCCTGATCATTCTGATCATATAAAGAGCGCTAATGGATGAATAGTAAACCAGAGATAGTAGCAGCTTGATAGGACTTGATTATCTTGATCTCTGATTCAGTGTCATAAGGAGACTCGACATTTTCTTGAGCACCCTGAGTCTTTGAATCAACTTCATCCATTATCTGCTCAAAGGTGACATCTTCTATAGCTACAAACCCAGCATCCTTCACTTCCTCCTTAATATTTTAGTTTAGTACCTGCATAAACTTGTTAGATAAACATTGTAAATTTGTAATGAGGTTGAGGATCGCCATTCGCTGCCCTTAAGAAGACTGGGTGTGATTATTCAGTCCCCTCAAAAGTTTAAAACTTTTGGGACTCTTTTTAGTTGTCAGTTTGTAATATAGGGAAGGATCGCCAGTCACTGGCCCTAAGAAGACTTGCTGTAATTATCCAGTCCCCTCAAAAGTCTAAGACTTTAGGACTTTTTTCATTGTGAGTTTGTAATATAGGGAAGGATCGCCATTCACTGCCTCTAAGAAGACTGGGTATGATTATCTAGTCCCCTCAAAAGTCTAAGACTTTGGGACTCTTTTCATTGGTTAAGAGGACCTCTAAGTCTGAGTGAGTATAGTTCATACAGAGGTCAAATTTCATGCACGGATGGGTTAATCCAGCAAAGTCTAGAGTTTTCAGAGTCAAACATCAGGCGTTTTAGCCTTTCAGTATCATCCCCTGAGTGCAAATACAGAGTGTACATAAGATATGAGAAATTTTGTGCTGACTCTGACTCTCTATTGGGTTGGGGGTAGCCCTTAACTTCACCACTCTCTCCTATAGAAGTTTGAGAGTGGTTGCTTGTAGTGCCCCTTATATTTAAAATACTGTTACCTTTTCGGCTTCAGTGGCTGAAGGCTGGTTTACTTGCTCCTTTGCCAACTCAGAGGCTACTAGACTCTTGGTGGCGTCAGTGGTGGCCACTGTGACTTCAGCATGCTGAGTCTCAGTGATTTGTTTCTTTGGAAGGATGACCCTGACCTTATATTGAGACTTTGGTTTGGAAGAAGGTGGGATTATCTTCTTCTTTATCTTTAGGTCAGTTGGTACTTTGGGCTGAGTGACAGGCTGCACAGAGGCCCTGGACAAGGACTTATCAGCTGTGTCATCAGCATTCACCTCCCCAAAGGGAGGGATCAAAGGTTGTCCAGGCTCTTGAAAATGTTTAGCTACTTTTAGCATGTGTAAAGTCAAAGCGACTTCAGATGCTAGAGGTTTTTAAAATGAAGCAGTTGTTATGATGTGGGGTTTAACAAGAGTGAGATCATTGCTGATGTAGTTTTCTCCAAGTAATTTTTCAAAAATTAGGGATAAAATCATTGTATAGAAAATATTTAATTCCCTGCTCTTCTTTCCATTTTAAAGCTTATGAATCAAGTCTGAGAAAATAATCGCCCCAATGTCAATCTCCAACCCCCAAATTAGACAATATGCAATTGTCTGCTGATTAAGGTTCATTTGGTCATGTGATCCCTACATCCCACCCAAACACTTGACAAAAACTAATCAGATTTCATAGCAACAAAGTGAGTTTTAAACAAATATATATAAACATTATAAAGAACAAGTTTAAAACACACAGACGTAGTTTTCAACGTATAGACATTTATTAGAATCAAATAAAGAATCTATGACACACTTTGCTTGTAGAATAGCAAGGTGGTTGAATGACAATTGGGGTGTTATCTCCTTCGAACTTATTCTCTAACCAAAGTTATGAGAATAAGAAAACAAACTTGTTATGACCAAACTGAAGCTTTAGCGTTCAGTGGTACGAGTCAGTTTGTTTGAGAGATAAATGAACTCTTCAATGTGTATTACATTAATTGGAAGAGATAACATTTACTCTATGAATCCTTTTCCTTTTATAGGCAAAAGAATTAGGGTTTACAAGTTTAACCTAGTCTACGTGGCAAGCATTAAATAGGTGGTTGAACCTACCATGTAATATATGTTTGCTTTTCAATACTAGGTACAGTCCTTTAAGGAAAGTTGATGTACTTCTATACCAACTTTAGAAGTAACATTTCTCAAGGAGATTGCTTTATTCCTTTTGACATAAAGCATTTTTTTTCCCGCCTTGTAAACCTTATAGAAGTGAAACACACGTTTCAGCTTCTGTTAAGGAGATAGAAAACGTTCAGCTTGGAATTGTCAACCAAGCTGAACTGAAGCTCCAACCAAGAGTCCTTCTTTAGTTTCTGTACAGCTGCATACGCTGAAGTGATGATACTTCCCAATCTTCTAAGGACCTGAAGAGCTGATGTTGAAGAAACTTCAGCGACTGAAGCTGAAGGGCTTCAGTGACTCAAACTAAAAGACTCAGTTTGAGAAACACTTAAGGGATTTTATGTTTAAATCTACTGAGAGACTGAAAGGCTCAGGAACTAAACCTAACAATTTCCCCCTATTTGAATATACAAATAGCCTAAGTTAAAATCAATTTTAAGTGAGCAAACAACTTCTTCTTACATAATTGATATAAATTGAACAACATAAACTAAAAACCTTTCATTATAAATCAATACATAAGATAAAGTTATTACAAAAGATTACATTCTATTGCCTTAGTTGCTCCATGACTCTCATCTGCTTGAGTGGATTCAGGTTTCTCTTATCAATTTCAGCAAGTAGAAGAGAGCTGAATGTCCTAGCATGATCATCCAGCCCTGGACCTTGGTAAAGTTTGAAGAATATTTCTTGTACAGTATATAGCATGGTATTTGGGAAATCTCTAAAGTTTTCAATGGTAACAAAATCATGTCTGTGATATGAATTGAATAAAATCATACCAAGGACAGGTTCATTAAGCATAATATCTGGTAAATGATCTTCAAATTGAACTGATGACTTAAGCCTTTTGTTAGCTTTGAAGTAGTTGTGGATTTCATCAGCTTGTTTTCTTTTCTTGTTTGCAAGATCATTTAGTTTGTAGAGAGGGTCCTGTTTACTTAGAGGAATATCCAAGTTTATGGCCAGTTCTACTTCAGTTGTGTGAATGTAGTCCATTCTTATCCCTATCTGTTTGTAGATGATTTCCCATTTTTTCTAGTTCTTTTTGGACGTGCTTCCATCACTTCTCTCCATTCGTCAAGGTGCATATCAGTGGCTTTGAAATTAGGAATAATTTCACTTGTACCATCTTCTTTGTACACTTTGAGTATAATTGGACCCTTTCTGGTCAAGACATCACAGTTGGTGATTCTTGATGCTGCTCTTCTATTCAGCATTTTGTCATAGTATTTATCATACTGTAACTTGTCATTATAGTACTTTTTCACCACCTCTAAACCAAGAAGATCAATCAATTCTTCTTTCCTTATTTCACCTTCACGTCTAGCAGCTTCAGCTTTTGCTTCCTCCTCTATTTCCTTTTGTGTACTGATTTGTTCTTTGGTTAAATGGACATGTTCTCTACCTTCGGTGACAAAGTCAAACTTTTTTTAATGTGGAATCAGGCACGTATGTTATCTTATCATCAAAATCACTTTCTGTACTCTCTTCTTCAGTATCCTCTGAAGATATAGCCTTTTTGCCCTTTTCTTTCTTGATATGCTCCCCCTCAGTTTAAGAGGATTCTTTAGGTGTTCTTTGAGGGAAGGGATATTGCATTTGAGTTATGGTTGTGATGATTGGTGGAATAAGTGGTGGTGTTGTCTTTTTAGTTTGTGTTTTGTTCAGGATTACTTTTTCAGCTCTTCTTTGAAAAAGCTGGGAAATTGTAGCTTGATTTATGTTCTTCTCCCCCTCAGCAGGCATAGTGTTAGCTTGGCCTGCTGAAGGAACACTTTTATCTCCAGCTTTTGATGATGGAGAGACTAAGACCTGAGCAAACTTGTTCAAAGCTTTAGTGACATGTGACAGGAGACCTGGAAGAGCATCTAAGGTCTTTAGCTTAGCTTGAACTGTTGCAACCTGTGCTGGCAGAGAAAGAAATTCTTGTGGAAGTTCCCACTAAAGAGTCTTCAGTTCAGCGACTTGAGATGTAAGACTGGTGACAGTCTTTGTAAAGTTCTCTAGTTTGGTAGGAATTTCTTTCAACTCTCCTGGAAGCTCAATTTCGAAGTTGTAAACTTGATTCTTTAACCCTTGTGCTTCTCCAGTAAGTTATTCAGCTTGGAGGGAATGTCCTTCAGCTCAGTTGGCAGTGAGCTGCTGAAGTCATTAGTAGATAGGATATTTGAGAGTTTAGTTTTTAAGGACTTTACAAGTAGCTCTTGCTATTCCACATTAAGAAGGGAGGGTTGAGCTTTAAGGAGAGTAGCTTTAGCTTTATTCTTTTCCAGCTCCAGTTTATGCTTTTGAGACTGAAGAATGAGAACCTGGTTGGTAAGCTCCTGAATTAGAGAAGGAACTTTAAGAGATGAAAGACTTAGGAACTGATAGTATCTCCAAGGTTCAACATTTTCAGTGGCATGAAATGACATTTCATCATTCTCATCTCTCCCCACACACACACCATGATTTACAGACAGACACCAACTCGTCGCCTGCGTCGTATTTCAAATAGATGACCAGGATCTCTACGTCTCCATGTTAGGTGAATATAGGTCATGTGAAGCTTGGCTGAACATTAGAAACCCTGAGTCAGTACTCACCACCTTACTAGATCTTCTAACTTGATTGTGTTGGAGGCTTCTTATTCCTTAACTTGTCTAGCAATTAAGCTGGCCCTTTTTCTTATTAAAGGTTGAGTGAGGACAGTTCAAACCTTCAGTAACTGACTTGGTTTGGTTTGCAAGTACCTTGTGGGCAGTACCTGCAAATAAGTGGGTAAAATAAGTGTTTTTTTGGTTCTTTCACTTTATATCTACCCCTGTTTGTTAAGGTACAAAATCAAGTAAGGTATAAAATCACTAGGAGCAAAATTTCTTGGATCGGCTTCAGTTGTGGAAACTACTGAAGCATCATTTCCTAATGCAGACTCAGAGTAAATAATGAAAGATGTTGTATAAATAGGCTTATTTAAATTAAATGTTGACATACCACTACTGAGTTGAGGGTTGGCTCTTGCTTCACTGGTGATCCCTAAAGAGGTTGAGCCACCAGTTGCTTGCTGGTCCTCTTAATGCATTCTAGGATCCACAAGGGTAGAAACTAGAGGCTGGCTTGGGTTTGAGTCCATGGCCGAGCTGGACTCTTTTCTTTTCTTAGAATGGCCAATTTTGGAACTAGTGGGTGCCTTAGAGGACCCACCTTTTGTTGCTTCTTTGGTGAACACAAAGGTTTGTTTTGAAGAAGATTGCTTCTTGTATCCAGGTTGAGCTCCAGGTTTTGTGCCTTAGGGAACCCTTTCAGCAATAGAAGAGGGATTGGGAGATTTAAATGCCACAGGCTCATTTGCGTTGGAAATAGTCAACATGTGGTCTGTGAAAGGAGGTTCTTCAGGTTGGTTGGTCTTTAGTTCCCAATTGTTGACACTGAAGACTTGAGTGGGATATTTTGTGACCTCATCATCCCTATATCCTTCCTTCATTTTATGCATTATCAGCAGGGAGATAAATCAAGTTTAGGGAACAACCTTTTCCTTTTGTTTCTTCTTCAGCTTGAGAATGATGTCCTCC
>BQNB010176451.1:0-11398 GCA_026074375.1 Tanacetum coccineum
GCTAAACTATCCCTTCTCAATTCAAGTGCTTTAGCTCCTAGTTCATCCCCAAGCAAAAACAAAGGTCTCATTGTTAAAACGTATGATTAGGATGAAGAAGAAGTGTCATATGATGACAATGAAGTGACTGAAGTTAAAGCTCTTATGGCACTTACTGATGAAGAAAGAGTTTCTGTTGGCAAAGAAAGTGCCAAAAATGGTGAATGGATTAAGATCTCCATGAAAAAGGTGCACACTCTTATTGAAATGGAAGATAATGATGATAGAAAATCTTTTCTAGATTATTTGTGTATTGATCTAAACTATGTTAAAGAGCAAAGATAAAATCTTTTATCAAAACATAGAAATCTTGTTCAAGAACTGAATACATGCAAAGAACAGCTTTTGGTATTAAAACAAGCAAAACTTGATCTTCTTACCATCCACATATAAATCTAAAACTATAAAAGGTATCATAATAAATGAACCATCCTCAGCTCCTGCTAAAGGCAACAAAAGTTCTTCAGCTTCTAAAACTAATTCAGCTCGTGCTGGCAAGTTAAAAAAATGTGAAAATAGAAGATGATGCTCCTTTGGCTGTTTTAATGAAAGAACTTAATGAACTAAAATTACAAATTAGCAAGAATAAGTCATCTTACTTCAGAAACAAAAATACTCAATAGGTTCCTCTCAATGCACTTCAAAACAAATACAAAACTCAATTCAAAATGAATTGTGAACTTTGTGGACAAAACAATCATCTCTCTGAGAATTGTTATGAAGTTTTGTTTTGTAAAATTGCAAAAGAACTAATCACAGAACATGTGATCATGCTGAATTTATGTCCTCTATGAATTTAAATCAGCATCATACTGGTCAAGGTGAATCTTCCTCAAGATCCAGACCTTCAAGACCAGTAATATCTTTTCCTTCCTGCATACATTGTGGATATAATGATCATCAATCAGATGATTGTATATACTATCCCACATGTGAAATATGTAGAAGCTATGACCATGATACTCATGATCATAACAAGGTTATTTCTCTAATAAGAGGAATCAAACCTATAAACCCTCAAAATGTCACAAAGAATTGTGAAACATGCGCTAGTAATGTTCATACCACAGCTGATCATAATGACATTGAGTGGTCCAGGAAAAGAGAAGTTCTTCAAGCTAAGAAAGCTGAGTCTTTCAAAGAAAGTAAGATTGAATCATCAAGTGCTTTAAGATCAAAGACTCCCATAAAAGGTGGGTTTCCAAGTAAAACTAACCATCCTGATCCAAATTGTACACTGTAACATATCACTTTTGGACAATGGTCGTTCAAAACATATGACAAATATCAATGATTACCTACACAAATATTGGAAGAACCAGGGCCTGAAGGAATGTATGAAATAACTCCTCATACAACACCGAAGGTTATGGTCATGGTATAGTTTTCAAAATAAAGAAAGAAAAAGTGAATGTTCAATAGCATGAACACTGAAACACTTTTAACAACCGAGAATTCTTGATAAAACCTTATGAAAAATCAATTGTTATTAAAGCAAAAAATCTCACTTGAACAAAATGGTCATGATGATAAAATTGATCACAATGATAAAAAATGATCATCTGTTTCAAACTGATGAACTCATTAATAATGATCAGTTTGAACAAAAAAACACACAAATGAAAACCAATTCATTAATAACCTCACAAAACTGAAGATGTTTAGATCTCTGAACTCTTATCCTCTCCAAATGGAAGATACTTCAGCACATGATACAATTCCAATTCTTTTCATTAAAGGAGGAATCTGACATTGTAATCATAACTCAATAATGCTTGATTTAATCATCAATTGCATGAGGCATAAATCATGATGAAATCCTGCTCCAGTTGCAAAACTTGAAACAATCAGGATCTTTCTTGCCATTGCCACATACATAAACCTCATAGTTTATCAAATGGATGTCAAAAGTACTTCCCTCAATGGTAAACTAAAAGAAGAATTTTATGTCAAACAACCTCCATGTTTTGAGAAAAATAAGTTCCCTAACCATGTCTACAAATTAGACAAAACCCTTTATGGACTTAAACAAGCTTCTAGAGCATGGTATGAAACTATCTCAACCCATTTCACTGAACACAAGTTTGTAATATGTATGATAGACATCACTCTATTTATCTACAAAACTCAAACTGATATAACTTTGGTTCAAATCTATGTTGATAACATTATCTTCGGGTCTACGAGCACAAAATTGTGCAAACAGTTTGCTAAACTAATGACTTAAAGATATGAAATGAGCATGATGGATGTCCTCACCTATTTCCTTGGATTTCAGATTAAACAATCTGAAAGAGGCATTTCAATCAACCAAGAAAAATATGTCAAGGATCTGCTGAAAAAGTATGACGTAAATGGTTCATGAGTGAAAACTCCAATGGTACCCCCTAACAATATAGGACCTGATCTCAATGGAAAAACTGTAAATGAGACTCAGTACAGAGGTATGATTAGATCACTAATGTACCTAACTGCAAGCAGACCTGATATTCAATTCTTAACTTGTCTCTGTGCAAGATATCAAGCAAATCTTAAGGAATCCCACCTTATTGCTGTCAAGAGAATTTTTAGATACCTAAAAGGTACTCCCAGTCTTGGTCTATGATATCCAAAGTGTTCAGGTTTTGACCTAAAAGGATACTCAGACTCTGACTATGCTAGATGCAACATGGATAGGAAAAGCACTTCAAGTGCTTGTCAGTTGCTAGAAGACAAGCTATAAAGAGTCAACTCACTGACTATGATATCTAATATGAAAAGGTATCCATATTTTGTGATAACAAGTGCTATTGCAATCTCAAACAATCCAGCTCTGCCCTCAAGAACAAAGCATATTGATATCAGATATCACTTTATCAGAGATTATATTCTAAAAAGGGACATTGAATTACATTTTATTCCCACTCAATATCAACTTGCTAATATCTTCACCAAGCCTCTAGATGAACCAAAATTCAAAAGATTGATTGTTGAACTAGGTATACTGAACATTGATCCAAAACCTGAACCTTCAGTACTAACTGAAGAAAACTAAAGGATCAGTATTTTATTAGAAACTGAACAAATTTTATATGTTACAAAGGTCAGTTCAGTTCTTGCACATAACCTTTAGCTTAATTAAGTAAAGTAATTGAGCAATCACATATGTCTCACCAAGAACTAAATAAAACTGATTTGTTTTATCTTCAGTTCAGTTTCTAAACTATAATTTTGATTTAATTTTTCAGCTTTCTCGAGTGAAGTAACTGAGCAATTGATAACGCCTTAATTATACATGTTTTCGGCGGCGTTATTTATATATATTTGATCATTTCTCATGAACTTTCGGTACTTAATCAAGTATATTTGCTATTATATGTTCTATGTACGTGTCGTGGAAGAATATAGGAGATTACACGAAGAATTGAAGCTTAAACGAAAAAGTAAACTCAAGTTGAATGCTTCCCGACACCTGTCCACTGTTTTGGCCATAACTCGGTCTTACGAACTCTGTTTTAGTTGGTTCAAGCGACCACGCAAAGAGAATTCAATTATCTACAACCTTGAAAAAAGGCCAAGTGCTGAAAACACAAAAAGTGTGGCAGCTTTACCGAAAGTGCGGCGCACTTTTGAGTCTGAGGGAAAATTAAAGGCATGTAAATGAAGATAGCATTAACTCCCGAAGTGCAACGCACAAATAAGTTTGTGCGGCGGTTTTTGGCCCCTGAAAATCCTATAAATACCCTCCTTGGCTCTATTATTTCATACACTCACACACAAATAAATCTCATTCGTTTAAAACACTTAAAATAGGGATTTTTGGTGATCTTGGCTTGACAAACCAAGGATCCAAACACCCCTTCAAACCACCATCACCGCCATCGACTACCACCACTCTCCACCATCAATATCTAGATTTTAATCCATCCAAGGAAGTAGTATTGAAGTGTAATTTGAATCTATAAGCGATTGTGACAGAATTGTTCATAGTTTCCGGGTTTGCTTTGAATATAATAAAGTTTTCATTGGGAAAACTTGTGAAATCGTCAACATTTGCTCTTGAATTTGGTATAAATCTTGTTTATCTTTTGAATATGATCTTTACTAAATTCATGATGAATGTTATGTGTTTTGTTACTTCTTTGATCATGGAGTAGTCATCTTGTGTTTGTTTGGGCAATATGTGATCTTGGATATAAAGCGTTTGGATATGGTTTTTATATAATTGGAAAACAAATTTTATAAAAAGAAAATATCGGAAAGGTTTCTTTTTATATATATGGAGTTAACATTTCCACGAAATATTTAGTTAAGAATAACTTATATAAAGGCCAAAAGATTTATGTTGTTATTAATCGATATAATCACTCGTTATATTTAAAGGCCAAAAGGATTTGTAACTTGTGAAATATTTATTAATAAACACTGTCCTAAACACTTCATTGACTTAGTGATCATTGCCTAAACAAACATACCTTAATCATTTGCTTGAATCATCTTTTAATCGCTTTCTTTATAATATTTGATGTATGCAAGATTTGATAATTTGAACCGTGACAATCTTATTACCTTAGCAACCTAATTACAAACTATGAAAACTTCAATTCCTCATGGACCGACCTGGACGTTCCTAATTATCTATATAACACACGATAGGGTAGACTTCCCCGAGTGTTGTGTTTTTAGTCAAAATCGGTATTTCTAGTATTATAAATTTAAAGCTTGTAAAACACACATCAAGTTTTTAGCGCCGCTGCCGGGGAATTGTTTAAAGTTATTATCAGTTTGTTGCTTATTTTTGGTGCTATTTTGTTTTTCACCAAGTTATTTGCTATTTTGCAAAATTTGCAAATTCGCCGTACTGTTTTCTGGCAAACAAAACCCAAAAGATTGTTTTTTCTTCAGGAAGTACGCCGCACATCCTATTTGTGCGCCGGTTTTCCTGAAAACCCAGAAAGTACGCCACACTTTCTGCAAATTTTCACAAACAGAATCTTATTTCAAAAAAACCAAAACCAAAACTGCTTTTGTCAGGATTTATATTCATCTGATTATATTGCCTTGTAAATTTGTTCATATTTAATTTATTCGAAAAAAAACAAAAAAACACAAAAATTTTGGAAAAGCCGGCGCACTTTTCCTAAAGTACGCCGCACTTTATCTATCTGAAGAAAAAGTTTATCTATTTATCCTTATTTTCTATATATATATAATAAAATGCAATCTCAAACAATCCAATTCTGCACTCAAAAACAAAGATTGAATCTCAATTCATTCCCACCCAAATATTAACTTGCTAGTATCTTCATCAAGTCTCTAGATGAGCCAACTTTCAAAAGATTGATTGTTGAACGAGGTGTGCTGAACATTAATTCAAAACCTGAACCTTTAGCACTGACTGAAGAAAACTGAGGGTTTAGCGATTTGATGCAAAACTAAACAACCTTTCATGTTATAATGTCAGTTCAGTTCTTATTCATAACATTTAACTTGCAAAAGTGAAGTAACTGAGCAATCACATATGTCGCAGTCATGGATTTGCATGTGCATTTGTGATTTTGTCGCCTTCGCTAAAGCATTGTCATTGGTCACACAAGAGCTGAACAAAATAATTTGTTTTATCTTTAGTTCAATTTCTCAACTATAACTTTGATTCAACTCTTCAGCTTGCTCGAGTGAAGTAACTGAGCAACCACATATTTCTCATTCATGGATTTGGATAAGCATGTGTGGTTTTGTCGCATTCGCTGGAGCTTGTATGTTGATAATAATCACCAATATTTGTTTAGCATAACCCAACACCAAACGTGAACCTAGTTCATCCTCTTTACATCAATCACAATGTGAGTTTCAAAAATAAAATGATTTTCAAAATAAATAATCTTATTAAGTGATTTCTTACAAAGGAAGTTAACTAATTAAAAGATGAATTTCAATCGTTAGAATGACCTCACCTTTTATCTCACCTACTTTAACAGTGCATAGACGTATGTACACTGTTCAAGGTGTCAGAAGCACGTCAAAAGGAATTTCATTAAATACAAAGTTTCACACACATGTTAAAACCAAACCCTAAAACTTCTCACAAATACATAACTTCCATTTGTTTGCTATCAAATCATTAAAAGAAAAAGTGAAAAGTAACTAATCACATGAACCTATTTCACCACTCACAAATCACTTCTCAAAAGAAAAAATCATTTCACCAAAAACACACGCATAAAACCTCAAAACAAATCAAATCATCAAAACCCTAATCACATCAAATGGAAAACCAAGAACAAAATCCTCCACAACAAGAACAACCCTTTGTTGATGCTAAACAAGTAAGCTTCAATCTTGAAGATATCATCCTCAACACAAACAATGAGGTTGTTGTTCTTTACCCAAAACACAATAACAAGGATTATTTCAAATGTGTTTCTTTTTTCATCGTCAAATGTTGCCTTAGAAAACCTTTTACCAGATCTCCAAACATGTATAAGGAATACCTAGCCGAGTTTTGGTACTCAGCTCAAGCCTTAGAAAACTCTAAGGTTTCTTTCTCAATCCCCACTGGTGGTATATTTGGAGAAGTAAGGGTAAACACCTTCAGGAATGCCATAGGTGCACACTACCTACCTCACTCTAGTGAATATGTTGCACCACCATCCATAGATGTTGTTAGGAAGTGGCTTCTAACTATTGGGTATGGGGAAGAGGTTTCGGCAAAAGGAAATCTAAAAAATAGTCTCCTTCCTCCTAGGTGGAGGTTGCTAATGGCACAAATCATCCAATGTTTTGGGGGTAAAACTGGAGGATTTGATCAAATCATAAACAAATATGCCATTATACTGTATAGTCTAGCCAATGGCATTAACATAGACTATGCCAACATATTTTAGGAGGATATCATCAACAAGCTAAAGAAGAAACAAAGGGAAAAGGTTGTTCCCTACACTCGTTTTCTCTCCCCGCTGATAATGCACAAGATGAAGGAAGACTATGGAGATGGAAATGTCACACTTTACCCCACTTAAGTCTTCAGTGTCAACAATTGGGCACTGATGCCCAACCAACCTGAAGAACCTCCCTTCACATACCACATGTTGGCTATATGCGCTGCAACTAAGCATGTGATCTTTAAAGCTCCTAAAACCTCTCCAAGAACTTAGAGTGTTTCCCAAGGCATAAAGCCTGGAGCTCAACCTGGACACAAGAAGCATTCAACTTCTTCAAAACAACCCTTTGTGTTCAACAAAAAGACAACAAAAGGTGGGTCCTCTAAAGCACCTATTGATTCCAAAACTAGCCATTCTAAGTAAAGAAAAGAGTCTAGCTCAACCATGTACTCAAACCCAAGCCAGCCTCCAGTTTCTACACATGTGGATACTGGAATGCATATAGTGGACCAGCAAGCAACTGCCGGCCCAACATCTTTAGGGCTCACCAGTGAAGAAAGAGCCAACACTCGGCTTAGTAATGGTATGTCAGCATTTAATTTAAATAAGCCTAAATGTTCTACATCTTACATTATTCACTCTGAGTCTGCATCAGGATGTGATGCTTCAATAGATTCCACAGCTGAAGCTGATCTGGACTTATCTGCTTCTAATGATTCTATACCTCAACAACAAGGTATGGATGAAGGAACCAAAAACACTTCATTTGATCATATATCTGCAGGTACTGACCCACATGCTCTTGCAGACCAAACCAAATATGTTAGTAAAGGGTTGGAAACTGTCCTTACTCAACCTACAACAAAAAAAGGAGCCAACTCCATTGCTAGACAAGTTGAGGAAGAAGAAGCCTAAAGCATTATCAAGTTAGAAGATCTAGCAAAGCTGGTGTCAAATGTACAACCTAGCTTCAAATACCTGGACTCACCTGAAGATGATCCTGTCATTGTTGTTGATGATAGTAATGAATATAAGGATGATGGAGTTGATACTACTACAAATGCTAAAATGGAAGACACTTTAGTTTCTAAATCCTTATCTCCTATGTCTTCTCAAATTCAGGAGCTTACCATCCAAGTCCTCATTCTCCAGTCTCAAAAGTATAAACTAGAACTGGAGAAGAATAAAGCTGAAGCTGAAGCTGCTCTCCTAAAAGCTCAACCCTCCTTTCCTAATGTGGAACACCTCAATGAGCTACTGGTAAAGTCCTTACAATCTGAATTCTCAAATATTTTATCTGCTCATGACTTTAGCAGCTCATTACTAACTGAGCTGAAGGATCTTCCTTCCAAGTTTAATGAACTGACTCAAGAAGTAAAAGGGTTAGAGAATCAAGTTCACAATTTGGAAATTGAGCTACCTGGAGATCTGAAATAAATTCCCACCAAGCTAGACAATTTTACAAAGACTGTCACTAGTCTTGCATCACAAGTTGCTGAACTGAAGACACTTTAGTGGGAACTGCCAGCTGAATTTCTTTTTGTACCACCACAAGTTGCATCAGTTCAAGCTAAGCTAAAAACCTTGGATGCTCTTCTAAGTCTCTTGTTAAATGTCAAAAAATCTTTGAACAAGTTTGCTCGGGTTTTAGATTCTGCCTCATCAAAAGCTATATATCAAGGTGTTCCTTCAGCAAGCCAAGCTGGCACTCAACCTGCTGAGGGGGAGAAGAACATAAATCAAGCCACCATCTCCCATTTTTTTCAAAGAAGAGCTGAAAAAGAAAACCTGAACAAAAACAACCAAAACCAACACCACCGCCTACAACACCAATTGATCCCCCAATCATCACAACCACTACTCAAATTCAAACTCCTCTCCAAAGTCCACCAAAAAGCTCCTCTCAACCTTAGGGGGAGCATATCAAGAAAGATAAGGGCAAAAAGGCAATATCTTCATAAGAGGTTGAGAATGAGAGTACAAGCAGTGATTCTGATGATGAAACTCATGTGACTGGTTCTTTGGTTGAATCCTATAGAATAAAGAAGCTAAAGAAGTTTGATTTTATCACTGAAGAAGGAAAGCATATCCATCTAACTGATGAACAAATCAATCAACAAAAGAAAACAGCGGAAGAGGTCAAAGCTGAAGCAGCCAAACAAGAAGGAGAAGTAAGAAAACCAGAACTGGTTGATTTGCTTGGTCCAGAGGTGGTGAACAAGTATTATAATGACAAGTTATAGTATGATAGATACTGTAAAAAAATGTTGAATAGAAAAGCTAAATCAAGAATCACCAACTGTGATGTCTTGACCAAAAAGGGTCCAATTACACTTAAAGTGTTCAGAGTGGATGGAACAAGTAAAGTTATTCTCAACTTCAAAGCCAATGATCTACACCTTGGTGAATGGAGAGAAGTAGTGAAAGCATGTCCCAACAAAACTGGAAAAGGGTGGAAAACTATGTATGGCCAGATAAAAACAAGAATGGACTACTTACACTCAACTGAAGCAGAACTAGGTATAAACTTGGATATTCCTCTAAGTAAACAGGACCCTCTTGAAAAATTAAATGATCTTGCAAACAAGAAGAGAAAATATGCTGATGACATCCATGACTACTTCAAAGCAAACAAAAGGCTTAAGTCATCAGTTTAGTATGAAGATCATTGACCTGGTACTGTGCTTAATGAACCTGTCCTTGGTATGATTTTGTTTAACGCATATCACAAACAGGATTTTGTTACCATTGAAGACTTTAGAGATTTCCCAAACACCATGATGTATACTATACAATACATATTCTTCAGACTTCACCAAGGTCCTGGGCTGGATGATCATGCCAGGACCTTCAGGTCCCTTTTGCTTGCCGAAGTTGATAAGAGAAACCTGAATCCACTCAAGCAGATGAGAACCATTGAGCAGCTAAGGCAGTAGAATGTAAACCGTTTATAATAACTTTATCTTTTGTAAATATAATGTAATGAAAGTTAGAATGAATGGTTATCAGTTTATGTTGTTCAATTATATCAGTTGTGTAAGAAGAAGTTGTTTTGCTCACATAAAATTGATTTTAACTTAGGCTATTTGAATATTCAAATAGGGGGAGATTTTTGGGTTCAGTTCCTGAGCCCTTTAGTCTCTTAGTAGATTTAAACATAAAATCCCCTAAGTGTTACTTAAGCTAAAGTCTTTGAGTTTGAGTCGCTAAAGTTTTTCAGCTTCAGCTCTTCAGGTCCTTAGAAGATTAGGAAGTATCTTCACTTCTGTTTATGCAGCGGTACAGAAACTGAAGAAGGCTTTTGGTAAGAGCTCTGGTTGACAATTCCAAGGTGAGCATAGTCTATCTCCTTAACAAAAGTTAAAACGCATTGTTTCACTTTTAGAAGGTTTAAATGGCGGGAAAATGATTGCTTTATGTCAAAAGGAATAAAGCAATCTCCTTTGGAAAAGGTGCTTCTAAAGTCAGTATAGAAGTACATCATTTTTCCTTAAAGCATTGTACCTGGTACTTTAGAGCATGTCAACATTAATGGTATCTCAACCACCCATTGGATGTGTGACACACGTACTAGGTTAACTTGTAAACCCTAATCCATTTGCCTATAAAACGAAAGGGATTCCCAGAGTAAATGATATCTCTTCCAATTAATGTGAAACACATTGAAGAGTTTATTTATGTCTCAAACAAACTGACTCGTACTACTCAAAGCTGAAGCTTCAGTTTAGTCATAACAAGTTTGTTTTCTTACTCTCTTAACTTTGGTTAAAGTTTAAGTTCGAAGGAGATAACACCCCAATTGTCATTCAACCACCTTGCTATTCCGCAAGCAATGTGTGTCATAGATTATTTATTTGATTCTAATAAATTCCTATACGTTGAAAAGTACTTCTGTGTGTTTTAAACTTGTTCTTTATATTGCTTATATATATTTGTTTACAATTCACTTTGTTGCCATGGAATTTGATTAATTTAACTTGATAAACCTTATATCAGATTCCAAGGTACCAACACACACACTACATCAGACTTATCATTCTCAAACAACAAGTTAGGTCTCAACACATTAAGAACTTGGTCTGCAGGATGACCAAGTCTACAATGCTAGGCATACTTAGACAAAAAACAATCATTCTTAACACAAGAACTCTTAAGTTCTCTACCTTGATCTACATCAAAGTAATATAAACCACCAAATTGTCTACCAGTCCTGAGAACTTTCCCAACTTTCAAATCCTGATTTAAGATATAACACTTAAGCTCATCAAAGTCAATGACTAATTTTCTATCCCTAGCAACTTTATGAACAGACATTAGGCTAACACAATACTCAGGAACCACCAACACATCAAACAGAGTTAGATAATCAGTCAAAGGCATATTCCCAATTTTAGTAATAAAGGCTTCAGTACTATTAGGGTGAGTGGTATGTGCTTAAATACACATACCTTTTACCTTTAAAAACGAGCTGAAATAACCAAAAACGGACTTAAAATGCC
>BQNB010176452.1:0-13060 GCA_026074375.1 Tanacetum coccineum
TGTATGGATTCTACAAAGATATAGAATTAGAATTAAAAACTTGGATGGTTGTTCTTTGGAATCCTAGTGTTAGGAAATGTGTTGGTATTCCTATCCCTAATGTGTTGTATTCACCCGAAGGATATACTCGTATTGCTTTTGGGGTTTGTCGTGATACTAATGACCCTAAGCTTGTTAAGATTAATGTTATTAAAACCCCAAGTAGATGTTGGGATGTCCATGTCTTTACATTAAGTTCAAGTGTTTGGAAAACTGTATATACGGGTGTGCCTTTTAAATCGTGTGATTTGTTTTCGGGTAATTTTTTTATAGATGGGATTATTTATTGGCGTAGTCGTGGTAGTTTTCTTATTTCGTTTGATTTGAAAAGCGAGAAATTTGGTGAGGTGTGTCTTCCGGACAAATTGGCGATTTCATCTAATATGAAGGTGGTGAAGGTAAACGAGTCAATTGGTTTGCTCGAGTATTATAAAGAGGGTGAGATGTGGGTTTGTGGTGTGTCCCGTTTACAAAGATATATACCGTCAAGGTTGAGGGTAAGTCGGTGTTCTTTAAAGTATTGGGGTTTAGGAACAATGGTGAAGTTTTACTTCAATCGGATGATGATGATTCTGAAAGGTCTCAAATTGAAGTCTATGAACCCTCGTCAGGACGTACTAATAGTGTTGGGATTAGTGGAGAGAATTCTATGTTCGCCATGTGGTCGTACATGGAAACACTACTTTTGCTTGATGAGTCAAATTCTATCATTCATTGATAGCGAAGATGGTTTGCAAAGTGTTAGGATCAAGCTGTAGCTATCACATTCAGTCTTTATCATTCATTATTCAGTTTAGTCTATACAGCCATTTTGTGTTATTTGTTGTAGTTTCATTGACTGCTGATGATGATGAATTTCATATTATTTGTGAACATTAAGCACATGCATCTTATTTGCCAGTCAGTAAGATGTATTATTTGTCAGGTGTTTGGTAACATACAATATTTATGATAAATTAGAGTGTTATTATGTGTATGCATAAACGGCACTGGAATTAATGATAAGGACGGTACGTCTATGTGAGTCGTACATCAAGTTATCTTCACCCTATAGGAACAAATATAAAAGAATCCTCTCTAGCAGGAACTTGTTGAAGTGATCAACTGTGCACATTTATCAGATGAACATATAAAACGGCATACCTGCATTTAAAGAATTTCTGAATCAAGTTTCTGGTTTAAGGCATTATATATAGAATTACGGACAAAATTACAATGCATTGCTTGGCACCTGAAAGGAGATTCCGCAAGTCACAGAATTTGAAGACATGAAAGGAGTTATGGTGTCCATAACAAAGACTAGCAACTAATTAGAAAACATAAATATAAAAATAAGATCATTGAATCAAATTAAAGATCATGTATAAAGAATGGTGAGTAAAAGAAAACTCGACAAATAATCACATGCAGTGCTTATATGTAGATTATCATGTTACAAAACTATAATCAGGAAGGTTCACTCAGAAACTTTAGGTGTTTGTCCTTGTGTCCGTCGGGTAGAAGTCTTGATCTATGTTACTAATTAATGTTCCATGTGCGAAGCTCGTTACTATGTACAGTATAAGACCAATTTCCAGTTCTGAAAAAGTTGGCATTGTTTAGATAAATAGTTAATATCTTCTTTTTTTTGTAACCATGGTCTCCGACACATTGCCCGACTAATCTACGGGGTTTGAACCCACCGCCACACAGACTCAAACCAGGTAAAGTTTTCCCTTTTGAGAAGGTTGGTATCTAGATTTCCCAAAAAAGATGCCCGACATAGAAAAGTAATCTTGGACTATCGAGTAGGCTTTGGTTTTATACAACGCATATGTTGGACTGTCGAGTAAGCTATTTTCAAAAGTAACATAATTCCACTGTTTTCTATCAGTTTGTGTAAGCGTAACTAGGTTCTAGCTGTTTAAAACAGCTTATAATTACTAACGCTACTAAAGTAACTATTACTCCTAAATCTTTGGATTACAATTTCGAGCATAAACGATACACCCACCACCACATGGACACACAACTCGGTCAACTGAAGGCACTGCAGGCTTAGCGGCATTAAAACTCACAAATGCGAATGAAATTCACCATTTTGGCACTTTCCAAGCCTTTGAGATGCCGTCAGAAAGAAGAAGGTAACTGAGTTAATTTAACAAGTTCTTGGCCACTCCACAGTTCTAACAAAGTTTTATTTGTAATACTGCATATACTTCAGTACTATTTTTTTCTCAAACCATGTTTGTAAAATACTAAAATTGCCACAATCTACATGTAACCTGGTGTCACATAGCTTCATTATACACCTGTAGGCTGTAGGCCCTAACATATGTGTTCATTAATACTATGGCACGGAAACTTGGCGAACTTAATCAAAGACAATTATTTGACTAAAAGAAGTCGTATGCTTTTATGTTCAACGATATGTAAATCAAATTTTTTAAAGATCTTAACTTGAGAAAACCCTTCCTGAAAATATCTGTAACAAGATAACATACAACCTTCAGTGATAGAATGGCCATAGTTGACTAAGATGATCGTTTTTAAACATTTACATGTGTAACCAATGCTGAAGTAGCCACAACTTATTTCAAAAGTGTCTCTCGTAAGAACTTTCGCTAATGAGATGTATGCTTCAACTCTACAAAGAATTTACAGACTAATCTGAATCAAAACAGCACTTCTCACAGAACGGATAAACTCATATCATCAAGTACGTATTTCAGAGCCAAAATTTGATAGAGCATCAAGTACGATAAAACATACTATGAAACTGATATTAACCATTTTCATACAAACTGAAAAGCAATATGCTAGTGAAGATCAAAGGACGGGTATTCAATGTTCATAATTAACATAAAACGACAAATTAACAAAAAAGCTAAAAAGCTGCAGCAAACAAAAGTAAACAGTGAACATACCTAGCTACTCAGAATCCACAGGTGGGTATATCGGAATAACACTATCCGGGAAATCCTTCAGTTGTCCAGCAAGTGAGTAATATGCAAGCAAAGAGGATGGCTGTTGTTGTTGAATGGGACCCTCGGGTGCATCAGCATCATCTGTATCATATCTAATTAACTCCATATTCCAAAATGGTCGAGCCATTGCCAAAATATAATCAGTACCACTACTTTCAGAAATAAGGGAAGCCTGAACCCATAAGTACCTCAAAGAATTTACATTTAGCACAAAGGTGGCTAATGCCTTCTGTATAAATGCACAACCTTTCATATCCAACTTTTGCAACTTTGGGCACCATTTTGATAATTCTATAATCAGATTCTCTACCTACATCAGATTTTCCACATAAACCAAGGAACAAATATTTTATATTTTGACCATATTTCCCAATATACCCCAAACCAACATCAGTTAGCCCTCCCGCCCGAAGGTGGATACCTATGGTACATCAGTTAGCCCTCCCGCCCGAAGGTGGATACCTATGGTGCGTTTAGTTGGGAGAAAACACCCTTATTTTCCACAAAATGTTTTGTGAAAAACAAGGAAAATAGAGATCGCGCTCTATCCATTAAAACACCTTCCTTTATAAAACACAAAATCAGTGTTTTTTAAATCAATGTTTTCCGACCAAATTGTCGTTTGTCATATTATGGTGATTTTTTGTCTATCTACTCATCTTTATTTCTTTGAAGACTAATAGATGATCCTTGACTAAAAGATATTAGCTTTCACCAATGTGGATTAGAAACACGATAAGCGTACCTACGTTATTTACAAGACCGCAATGACAATTCAAAATTTTGAATTTGAACAACTGGCCAACACATACCATCAAAGATAACTGCTATACATTTTCTTAACAAAGTTTTACATAACACCCCATGTCTCAATTCATCATATACTCCAATTGCCAAAACTACAGCAGAATCAAGAACACGTTAACAAAAGAAACTCGTTTCAGAAAAAAGAAAAAAACCCCTTATTTTTAGGTCACGACTACTAGACACTACACAAAGGCATCAAGGTACCCGTACTTATGACGTCTGTTATACTGTAACAAACTCGCATAAGTTCGGTCCCACACTCCAACATAAAGGGTTTCATCATCTGGGCTAAGTGACACTCCCGATATTTCACCAAAGAAATCAATTTCTTGCCTCTTTTCATAGTTTTTGTTGGTTTCGTAGACATGCACGAAATCTGCAGGTTCAGCAACCACCAAAAATTGCCCATTTGAAGAGAAACGAACTGACCGGACTGCGCCCATATTTCCTTTGAGAATTGAAACCGAGTTAGAAAGGTTTCGTAGGTCCCACACTCTGCATGTTTTGTCTTGGTTCCCTGTAGCAAATACTCTTCCGTCTGGATGCCATGCAGAAGCAAATGAGTAGTCAAAGTGACCTTCTACTGATGCCACAGTCTGCAAACAAAATTAAAATTATCAAATATTAAGAACCTGAGAGTTAACATTAAAATATATAGCCTAGCAATTTCGACCCATTCATTCATGGGTGGGTCAATTCCAACCCTGATAACCCACCCAAACCACCCATTTTGCCCAGTCTATACAATATATGAAATCCCCATTAGAATCTTAATAACCATTGAAGCAAAATTTATAAACAGAATCTAAAATCACGCATAATCTCTTACTTTTCCATTGGAAGAGTCCACAACTAGTCCATCAAGATGATCTCCGACAACAGCGATTAATTTGCGATCTGGGCTTAACGATGAATGCTGCATATATGAATGTTTCAAGATTATCACTTCAAAACAAAGGACATAAATAGAAGTTTATTCAAACTGGATTACATGGACACTTTCATTACAAATAATGACCACATAACCAACAGTTACACTAGACGGTGAAATTGGTTGCAACACATATTATTTAACTGACAGTGTACTTATCGATCTTACCACGTCATATTAAAGACAGAAAAGAAGCAAAATACCCCCTTCATTCATGAAAAAGACTCCACGGTCACAGAAATGAGAAAATTGAGGACAAATTAGTGACAAGAATTACTAGCGGATATATTTTGAGTTGGTAGTCCTATTAGTTCAACCACCAAATTAGCCTGCATTACGCAGAGGGAGAATTTGGAAATGGCAACTAGCCTAGAGGGGTGTTTGGATGAGTGTTTCGAAAGGGAGTGTGATATTTGATTAATAGAATTAGAGATAAATAGCTGTAATAAAATAAGCTGTAGAACATTGTATGTGCTTTCACTGTTTGAAATTTCTTGAAACTAATAATTTGATCTCTATATAATCAGATTGTTAACCCTAGAAAATCAGTTTTGTAATGCGAACACAACAGCCCCCTAAAATGATTGCTATATTGCTATAAAATAAAAGGATACGCCATTTTAAGGTTTATATGGAACTCACATTCACTGGCCAAGGGTAGCGGAAGTGATTCATAAGCTGAAATCTCTCCATATCATATTCTCTCACGCCACCGTCATTATTTGACGCCATAAAATGCTTTCCACCACTACAAAACAGCTCAGTGTTAGCATATTAACACCACCAAGAGCATCTTAGTTTAAGGTAAACTGATATATCTCTTCTAAATTTTGATTACCTCAAACTGTCGTATATCTCAACAGCATTTGTTATGGCATTTTCGTCATAAGTTGTTCTTGTACAAAAACTTACTCCCTTTTTATCCAAGCGCTGCATCATTTAATCACACAAGTGAGAATATTAGAAACCAGAACGCATGTTATATGACGAAAGGATTGAATATATGTGTTCTCTGTTTATTAAAATACCTTACAAGCAAGCTCCCCTTGAAAGCCTCCTGCAACAAGAAAATCATCCTTGACTGCTAACGTACTAATCTGAGTTTGTGTAAAACCTTCCAACAAACTCCCAGCATGTTTCTAGATGATCAAAAAGCATACAATATTTAACAAAATTAAATGAAGTAGCTAGCCAAATTACATGGAACTTGCAGATATTACCTCAGTAGGAGCTACATGACCCGAAAAGTTAAGGATCTCCTTCAAGTTGTGTGACGAAGATGACCAATGCATGAGTGAGTAGTTGGACATGAGATATACATCATGTTTCGAGGTAGCCCATACCAAGTTCCTCAGCTGTAACAAAATATGCGTACATCAATTGAATTTCGACATTGATCAAACAATAACATTACCAAGCCAAACAGCAATCACCAGATACAAACCTAGATTGGAATAGTAGAGGTGACAATATGGGTCAGATCGGGTCGACCACTTGACCATGAAACTTTTTGTTGCTTCTTTTATTAATAGTTTTGTTAAACAGGATTACAAAACTATTGTGATTATACTAGCAATCCAAATTATATATCTAACTTAGGAGGCAGTAAGTACTAAAGATAAAATTTGGGTGACGACCGTGACGTTCAACAGTTTAATTGCAAGCTCTTTTTTTCATAAAATAAATGGAGGGATAAACCATAACCCATATCAGCGCATCCAAAAGTAAATGGGATGAAATTAGATAAAAGATAATGGTCTATACCTGAAAGTGAAGGATCGTAGGCTTCACCAATCTGGTATTGTGGAAAAACTCATAGTAGTTGCCACCCTTCTGCTTTTGTTTACAGTTCTGGACGCAAATAAGAGAGTTGGAAAGCTATACGTAAGATATATAAAGAAACTATTATTGTTAAAACTGTACCTTATCAACAGCATCACCGGATAATGGAATGTTCTCATAGTTTCTGTACTGTTCCAGCCTTGTACGTCTGTAACTTTCTCTTGTTATATTCAATCGGTCCCAAGGAATGCCTTGAATATCTTTGCCTTTCCTTGCTTGTGCAGATGATGTATCCGTCACCTTCACAAGATACCAAAAAGTGATTTCCTAAGTACACTTACAATTTATAATTCAACGTTACAACTTACAACGCCACCATACTACAAAGGGTTACGACAGCTAAATCTTAATACTTCATGTACACATGTGATGCTAAATTCTCGTTTCAAGAATACCATCTGAGGTAGCTGAATGGGTGAGTCAGACACGTGGGTAACGAGCCAAACATCTACTTCATCATATGGTTCAAAAGACAGCAGCACAGGCTCTTTATCCAACTTTTGAAAACTTAATGAACGACCAATGTAAAAGCTGCGACAGGACAACATTTTAGACGGCTTAGGACAACACAGTCGTCTCATTACAGCTTCAGCTAAAAAACGCAGCTTCTCACATTCGACCCAATAGAGATGCAACACAACCCAAATCGACCCTTTTTATACCAAATTGCCGTACCTAACTAACACACAAGTACTATAAGATACTCAAAATGCTACGTCTCAATTTAAACTAATTTTTTAGTTTCACATTCGACCCGATAGAGATGCAACATAACCCAAATCGACCTTTTTTATATCAAATTGCCGTATCTAACTAACACACAAGTACTACGATAGTTTCACATTCGACCCAATAGAGATGCAACATAACCCAAATCGACCCTTTATATATCAAATTGCCATATCTAACTAACACACAAGTACTACAAAATACGCAAAATGCTACAACTCAGTTTAAACTATTTTTTTGGTTTCACATTTAACCCGATAGAGATAAACTCCCAAATAGCATACAAGTACTATACTACTACACAATACGCAAATGCACACATCATAACAAACTAAACGAATAAAACTTAACTACCCATAACATTTGACCCAATGGGGATAAAACATAAACCAAAATCGACCCTTTTTAAGTCAATCAATAAACGCACCAAATACAAATTCTCACATTCAACCCAATAGAGATGCAACATAACCCAAATCGACCCTTTTTATATCAAATTGCCGTACCTAACTAACACACAAGTACTACATAACACTCGAAATGCTACACCTCAATTTAAACTAATTTTTTAATTTCACATTCGACCCTATAGAGATTAATTCGCCAATTAGGATACAAGTATTATACTATTACACAATACGCAAATGCACAACATCATAACAAACTAAACTGAATAAAACTTAAGTAGCTATAACAGTTGAGCCAACGGAGAGAAAAACATAAACCAAAAGCGGCCCTTTTTGGTTATGTTGCAACACAAGCCAAATCGACTCTTTATATATCAAATTGCCGTACCTAACTAACACACAAGTACTACATAACACTCAAAATGCTACAACTCAGTTTAAACCATGTTTTTTAGTTTCACATTCAACCCAATGGAGATAAAACATAAACCAAAATCAACCCTTTCTAATCAATTCAATAAACTCGCCAATTAGCATACAAGTACTATTCCACTACACAATACGCAAATGCACCTAATAAACGCCCCAAATACTCTAAATGCACAAAATCATATCAAATAAGAACCAACGAAACGAAGCGAAACTAACCATAACATCAAAATCATGAGCAACGTGATTGACGACACCGTCAGCTTCCACATCATCCATGACGAAATCCAACACGTCAACCTCGTCCGCCACGTAATCAATCTCGTCAATTTCGTGATGATCCATTTTTCGTATTAATCCCTACACTAACTAACAAACAACAAAACAAAAAACCCTTATCAAATTCTTCATCTTTCACACTTCCCACTTAACAAATCACCAAAAAAAAAGCAAAATCAAATTTTTTTATAAAACTAATAAAGCCTATAAATTAATTAGCTTTAAAATAAAAAGATTATAATTATGATTTCTAAAGTAATTAAAACCTAAAAAAACCCAGAAAATTGAAAATGGATAGAAATTGAAAAGTGATTAAAACCCTAAAAACATACATTACAGATAATGAGAAATTGGGGTTATTAAGTACAAATTAAACGTACATGAATTATATATATACGAGACGATAAATTATGAATTGAATTGAATCAATTTGATGAATTTGATTAAATTTTTTGGGGTTTACGATCTCGACATCTGGTTTTTGTTTTGGTGAATGAATGAATGAATTGTGGGGTATTATTATTATTAATTTATTTATTTATTGGGATTTAAAGATGATGATGATTTTGCACGTTATATTACTCGTACTTTTGAAAGCATTGTTTATCTAAACTAAAGTAACCACACAAAATGCCTTGTAATTTGATAGTACTAGGTATGAACATAATTGATCATAGACCGGGTCGGACCGAGAAATCGAACCGAACATATTTCGAGCGTGATGAGCCCTACTGATGATTATGCGTTGTTCGGGCAAGGGTAGTGGTGGTTGACGCGTTAAGGAGCGCCTCATGTGGTGAAGACCATCATTGCGGTTTGTCAAGCAGAGTAATATCATATCACTTGTTGCTCGGGTTCTTTTCTAAAGTAGTCTTTATACTTTTAGGTATGGTGAGAATTCGGGTCGGGTTCGGGTTCGGGTTCGGGTTCGGGTTGACGGGTTAAGCAGGTTACGCGGGTTAAATAGGTGAAGCAGGTTTCGGGTTGACTTATTTAACTCGTTTATCTAACCAAGTTGTCACTTTACATAGATTAAATGGGTTTGCGGGTCGACCAGTTTAACCTATTAAACCTGTATAATCAAATATACATTATTTTTAATTTATGAAGAAAAAATTAAACAAATTAGCAAGTCGACCCTAATTCCCAACCCGAACCTGACATGTTTAATAAAAGGGTTAGATGCGTTGACTCGAACCCTGTTTATACTCAACCAGTTTATTTATGTGTCAATCTCACATTGGTTTTCGTATCGGGTTAGAAATTATCATCTCTAGTGTATGAAAAGTTTGCTTATAAAAGTCCTAGATTCGGATTTATGTGATATCAACCAATAATATGGATAAACAATATATCTAACTACAAACAACACAATCACAATATAATTAGTAACTACAAGATATAAAATGAAAGACGAGATAAGAGATATAACAATCAAACCACAACACCGAGAATTACAGTGGTTCGACTACGAAACTCTTCTTTGCCCTGCTCCACTCCCCGAGTATCCAACTCAAGATTTTACTATGTCAATAAGTTCCCTTCAGGCGGAGAAAACCGTTACACGTCGCTTATACCAATTTCCGACACTAAGCTAAATGTCGAGTCCTAATCTTAGCTAGAACCAATCTACCACTTCACAAGAGTATTAAGAGGCCTAAAATACTAATTGACGCACAGACAACACTTCTCGATTTATACACTATCTGGATCTACACAACTACACAAGAAAGATATTGATGTGTTGTCGTTGTAGGTTATATTTACCTAATCAAGTTATACTATTTATATTTTGCCGACTTAACCTAAAACAACACTTTAACGGGCAGTGTACCCGATCAGTTATAGTTTCGTTGGTAAGTAGGGTGTCGATCACTAAGAGCGAGAGCGTAATTCCTAAGTCTATCAGTGTTTTATTTATCTAATCTATGTTAAACCTATGCTAAGTTTAACCTATTCCTAATTCTAACGGGAAAGGGGGTTTAGCCTGAGAGACTAGCACGGGTTTTGGTGGTGCCTTAACCTACTTTCTAGACTCTAACACACGCAGGACAATTAACAAAAGGAAGAAAAGCGGTCTAGCCGATTATAAGAAAATTGTATCAACCATGTTTAATTCGATCTAATGTTGGTTTGCTTAAGTGTGCTATGATTGCTTATCTCGAGGCGGTATATCATTCTTAGATTCAGGCGAGACATCATCCTAAAACCTAGACACGCCAATTCTGTCACAATTAAATGGATCCGCATAAAGCATCCTATGTGCTGATTATAATCTATCTTAGGGGACAATATTGGTGACTATTGTGCACCCTATCTCACGGAGACTTTATCCATTTATGTTTAATTCTAGTTGGATGTACTGGTAGCCTACCGACCGTCGTGAATCTAAGCAAAGTCGTAGGATGCATTTGTAGTATTAACCTAAGACACCACTTAGCCTACCTTCTTCTATAACCGGGGGAAGCACTAGGGTCTTCCACTTGTAGGTCTATGATTTCAATTACACCTTCCTAAACGCGAGTTCTATCCCAAACCTAGATTACTTAGTCCGTCTCACTAGATTTAGTTTGAATAATAAATTAAACCGCGCAATCGAACATAAACAAATATCATGTGATAAACATAACCAACACCCAACGATAAATTAAGCAAATCGGTATAAGCAAAAACCAAATATTAAACTTTCATAAACATGGCTAATACCTAACGCTATTAGTCGTAAACCATTGTAATGCATACAAATGTCATAGATGAACGAACAAGGTAAACTAACCGAATTAATCGAACGATACCAAAGAATGAACGCGTATTTAGAGTATGTAAAAGTACAAAGTGAATTCTATGGAATTAGATGCGATGTTAGACCTTGTTGCTACTTCTTGCCTTCTAAAAATTGACTTTTGTGGTTAGGGTTTCAAAAATATGGTTAAGCACACCCTAAGAATGAGTTTAGGGTTTTGTATTTATAGCCTCTGGAAATTCGTCGATACGCCGTATCGAGAGAGTTCGATACGGCGTATTAGGGGTTTCTTGGAGTAGGGACCACATTCAATATCTTCTAGAATCTTCGTATTGAATAAATCTTGAATACGACGTATGTATGGGTCTTCTGGATACGGCGTATTGAGCTTGAATTCCTCATGGTATCTGGTGAAGTGCAGGCACGAATACGCCGTATCTTCTTTGTTGGATACAACGTATTGGGTGTCAGAACAGTATTCTTCAAATATCTTCGTTTAAGCTCCAAATTGCGTGCCTTTATGCTAATCTTCACCAAATACTCCAAATTACTGCAATACTAGAATATAAACAATTAAGTATCAATTCATGCAATAATTATATCAAAGTGAGTAAGAAACATAGGATAAAAGATGCCAATGATATGACATTATTTGATGTCATCAAGCATCCCCCACTTGAATCCTACTTGTCCTCGAGTAGACTTTAGAAGACTAATGACATCAAATAACGTTACTTTTATAGCATCATTTATCCCATGTAAATTACCCATTTTGTATAATTACTGCAAGAATTGTTACTTAATCGTTTATATTTGAGAATTGCAGTAACAAAGGAGTACTTGGTGAAGATTAGCAAAAAGGCACGCATTCTGAAGCTTAAACAAAGAAATATGAAGAAACTGACTCTGACATCCTATACGTCGTATCCATCAAGGAAGATACGGCGTATCTATGCCTGCACTTCACAAGAAACCACAAAGATACAAAGTCCAATGCGTCGTATCTAAGAGACATCTATACGTTGTATTCAATTTAAAGTAATAAACTATTCTGGAAGATATCGAACGTGGTCCCTACTCCAAGAAACCCCTGATACACCGTATCCAACTTTCTTGATACGCCGTATCGACCAAATTCTAAACTATATAAATAGAAGACCTAAAAACTGGTTTTCAGTGTGCTTGATCATATTTTCGATACCTTAACCACAAGAGTCGATTTTTAGAAGACAATAAGAGCTAAAGAGGTCAAGCAAAGCTATTAATTCCATAGGAAACACCTTGTAATCTTTTATACTCTATTAATCGTTTGATTTTGGGTATCATTCGTTTAACTCGGTTAGTTTACCTTGGTTGAATTATTACTCTTGTATTGATTATCACGTTTGAGGGCTAATACCCTTGGGTATTTGCCATTATTATAAAGATTTGAATGTTTGGTTTGTTTATATCGATTGCTTAATTTATCGTTGATTGTTTGTTTATGTTTATCAATTTATACTTGTTTACGTACTTTTGTATGCAACCTATCATTCAACTGGATCTAGTGATACCGACCAAGTTAGCTAGATGTCGGGATGGCTCTCCATATAGTGATTTATATATCTAGACCAACAGGATCACAAATAATGACATATCTTTGCCTTTAGATTATTGAGCTTAGTTGGACCGGCAGGTGACCCTTGGAATCAACGAGTACGTTCTTAAATAATTGGTAAAGACTTGGCCAGTAGACTACTAGAATATAAATTGCCATTAAGCAGTAAGTGGGTAAAGTCTCTATGAGCTAGGGTTTAACAAGATCACCATTGCTGTAGGATCGATATTCCTTAATGAAACACTGATATACTGTCAACTATGCGGAATCTAGTTGGCAGTACTTAAGAAG